>PVJX010032522.1:0-20356 GCA_004027295.1 Dolichotis patagonum
TCAGAAGAGCAGAACGTCTGCCATTTACCTTTTTTAACAGGTAAAGAAAGGTTATGAGCGCTCTCTCACAACAGAATAAAACTAATTAAACAAATGAATGAAAACAGTATAGGACTTCAAAACCAGATAATAGGAAACCAATCATGAATACTATAATACATCCTACTATGTTCAAAATAGCTGCCCATACCATCAGACACAGTAAAATCTAACAAAACAAGACAGAACAAAACCAAGCCTAACAAAATTGTGAAAACATTACAAAAGTTTAAGCCAAGACAGTAAGAAATTGCCAGTGTCACTACCTTCTCTTCCCAGGTGTTTCCTCCCCTATCACTTTTATAATATACATTGTGCTTTTTCGATCCCTCTAACTCCTTCTATTTTTTATGCTAGGGTTCACCCGTACTAGATCAAACTGTTTCACCCATGAACATGATCTCCAGTTGCATCCATTTACCTAAAAGAGCCTCAAGATTATTCTACTTTATAGTTGGGCAGCTTTCCATGGTACAAAAATACCACTATCTTTGTTATCCATTCTGTGGTTGATGGTCGTTACCCTTGCTTTTTTTCTGATCTCTTGTTGTATGGAACAATTGTTTTCTCTCCTTTGATTTTCAGTCTATAAATTTCCTTTCAAGTTAAATGTGTTTCTTTTTATTTTTAAATGTTTTTATTAATTTGAAGGTAGTAAAATACAACAGAACAGGGTGGAATAAAATCAATTGAGACAGTGTAATGAAATTGGTACAGAACTTCACAGCAGGTTACTGAGATAACAGTAATAGGTACCATAGTATATCTCATTATTTTCACAATAGTTGTTCTTTCAATCAGGTAGAGCAAAATAGAAGGAAATACAGAATATTATAGAACTTATTAAAACAGACTATTAAATAGAGCTATATCATTAATCAGTGCAAAGCAAAACAGTGATAAAAATATTTGCCTTCAAAGAGATGGTAGAAGGAAATCCCCCTTTTTTGCTGTATTACATATAGTCAAATTCCCAAGAGATGGTCAGATCTCTGGCTCCCACTTGCTAATTGGTTGGGGGGGCTGGGAGATGGGATATTTTATTCTCAGCCCATGTGCCGGTAGACTCACAGCCACTTACCAGTGTGGCAAGCTGGTTTCTTGGTTTCCCAGCACCCTAAGTTCCAACATGGCACAGATCTCAGGAAACACTGCTGCTTCTTGCCCTGGGGTGGCCGCAGCTTGCTAGACCATAGCCACGTACCAGGGTGTCAGGCTGGTTACTCAGTTTTCTAGCGCCCTAAGTTCCAACATGGCATGGATCTCAAGAGACACTGCTGCTTCTTACCCTGGGGTGGCCACAGCTTGCCAGACCATAGCCACTTACCAGGGTAGCTGGCTGGTTTCTTGGTTTCACAGCACCTTAAGTTCCAACATGGTGTGGATTTCAGAAGATGCTGCTGCTTCTTGCCCTAGGGTGGCCATGGCTTGCCAGACCACAGCCACTTACCAGGGCAGTGGTTACTTGTACTTTGGTAAGTGCATGAGAGGCACATAACCAGCTACAGAGTTGTGTTCCTTTACCAATGGTTGCTT
Source organism: Dolichotis patagonum (assembly GCA_004027295.1). Taxonomy (NCBI): domain Eukaryota; kingdom Metazoa; phylum Chordata; class Mammalia; order Rodentia; family Caviidae; genus Dolichotis; species Dolichotis patagonum. The sequence continues at coordinate 1,576 of PVJX010032522.1, forward strand.
CTTAGCAGTCTGATGTTTTGTGGGATTGTAAGTTAGCTTAACCACATATGGCTAAGAAAATAAACACGAGGGTAAGATGCCTCAGCCAGGTGTATGTAATCCTATTTCTACTTGTTGAAATAACAGTAAAGGGAAAAAAAAACAATGGAACTACAAGTGTTCTAGTCAAGAGAATAGTCAACAGAGTAGGAAAATCTTTCTGATCTAACCCAGAATACACACAGAGTATGAAGGAAGAGAAGAGAAAAAAATGAGAAAGTAAGGTAAAAAAGTTTTTGTAAATAATGAGAAGAGGGATTAAAGGGAAGATAAGGGAATGGAAAAAGGAATTGAAATAAATCATGTACAGATACAAATTCCCTATGATGAAAGTGGCCATTCTGTTTATTTTAAAATTACCAGCCATGCCCAGCGACCTCCAAGCAGCTAGCAAGGGCCTGAATTCAGTCCTGTGAGCCAAATGTGCATGAGCTGAATCCCAGCATGCAGGGAAACTTTGCAATGTAACTCCAAGGCCGTATAAGACCATGCCCAGCATCTGAAATCACCAGAGGATACATAAGAGGTCCCTGTGGGCCTAATTGGGCCACACCTAGCAACCTCCAGGCAGCTAGCAGATGCCTGCAGTCTTCCCCAGGAACCAAAGTGGGCTAGGTGATTCCCAGCACACAGAGGAAGCTTTGGAATATTGCTCAAAACCTGAAAATATAGGAAAATGACAATAAAAAACAGCAAAAGGCAATGGCAACCTTCTAGCCCAACCCAAGCAAGCCTAGGACACTTGGACACAGAAGAAAATGTAAGCCATACACCTGAAATTCCTGAAATGATAACAAATGAAGTAAAGAAACAACTCCAGGAGGCTATAAAAGAACTCAGATCAGAAATAATCTCTGGGTAAAAGAAGAAATTATAAATGCATTGACAGAAATGCAGAATCCATCTAAAGAAGACAGTTAAAAAAATTAGAGGAACAATGCAAAAAGATATACACACTGAATGAACAATATAAGAAAACAACAGAATGCATGAAGCAGATTCAAAGAGATATACAGGAAATTAAAAATTCTATCAAAAATTGGTAAAACTGCCTCAATGAAAGTGAAGATAGAATTTCAGACCTTGAAGACAAGATTGCAGCTAGTGAACAGGAAAGGAAAGATCTTGTAAAAATAACAGGAAATCAGGAAATAACAATTCAACAGCTGCAAGATGATGCAAAGAAAAACAATGTAAGATTGATAGGGATAAATGAAAAAGAAGGTGACAACACAAATGCTATCAAGAGGCTATTTACAGAAGTAATAGCTGAAAATTTCCCAAACATGAGAATGGAAACTGACATACAGACCAGTGAAGCATATAGAACTCCAAAGAACCATCAACAAAATAAAACTACACCTAGACTTATAATAATCACCATCCCATAAATCCAACATAAAAACAGAATATTAAAAGCTGTTAGAGAAAAGCAACAGATCACTTACAAAGGAAAGACTATCAGAATCACAGAAGACTTCTCAACACAAACAATGAAGTAAAGAAGAACATGGAGTGAAGCATTTCAGATCCTAAAGGAAAACAACTTACAACCCAGACTGATGTAGTTTGCAAAACTGCCCTTCAAAATGGATGGAGAAATAAGATATTTCCATGACAAAGAACAGCTGAAAAACTTCATGAATACCAAACCAATGCTGCAAAGAATACTGAAAGACATTCTAGACACACATAGGGAAAAACCACTAAGCAAGGCAAGCAATTAAACAGAGTAGAAAGGTAAAAAATCAATAGCAGAAAGACAACATGACAAAAGTAAGCCAATATATATCAGTTATAATCATTAATCTAAATGGCATCAATTCACCAATTAAAAGAAACAGACTGGCAGAATGGATCAAGAAACAACATCCAACCATATGCTGTATACAAGAAACTAATCTTAACCCAAAAGGAAACTCATAGACTGAAAGTTAAAGGATGGAAAACAATACTTCATGCAACAGGATCCCCCTAAAAAGCAGGGGTAGCTATTCGGTTTGCACACAATGTGAACTTCAAACCAAGAATTATCCGAAGAGATAAAGAAGGTCACTACATACTAGTTAGGGGAAAACTTTAAGAGGAAGAGATAACAATCTTAAATATCTATGCACCAAATTTGGGAGCACCCAGCTATACAAAACAAATATTAACACAAATGAAAAATCACATAAGCCATAGCACAATTATAACAAGAGACCTTAACATGTCATTGACACAAAGGGACAGATCAACTAGGCAGAAAATCAGCAAAGAAATAATAGAACTGAATCACACCTGTGAACAAATGGACTTGGTGGATGTATATAGAGTGTTCCACCCAACAACACAAGAATATACATTTTTCTCAGCAACACATGAAAAGGTCTGTAAAATAGACAATATACTAGCCCACAGAACATGCTTAAGTAAATGCAATATAATTGAAATTATCCCATGCATATTATCAGATCATAGTGCCATGGAACTAGAAATTAATGACAAAAGAAACTGCAAAAACTCCACAAACACATGGAAATTGAATAATACACTCCTGAACAATCATTGGGTCACAGAGGAAGTTAAAGAAGAAATCAATATCTACAAGAAAATGAAAATACAAATACATCTTACCAGAACCTGTGGGATGCAATGAAAGCAGTCCTCAGAGGAAAATTTATTGCCGTGAATTCCAACATTAGGAAAACTCAATGAACACAAATAAACAACCTGATGCTATACCTCAAACATCTAGAAAAAGAAGAGCAAGTCAAGACCAAAGCCAAAAGAAGGGAGGAAATTATAAATATTAGAGCAGAAATCAATGCAACAGATAGTAAGAAAACAATACAAAGAATCAATGAATCAAAGAGTTGTTTCTTTGAAAGAATAAATCAAATTGACAAGCCCCTAGCCAACCTTATTTAAAAAAGGAATTCATGCAAAAAGGAATGAAAAGAGCAAAAACACTACAGACCCTGTGGAAATACAGAAGATCATTAATACCTATTTTGAAAACCTCCACTCTCATAGGCTTGATAACATATAAGAAGTGTATAGATTCCTAGAAACATGAATTAGCAAAGCTGAATCAAGAAGATGTAAATCTGCTGAATAACCTAATTTCAATTAACAAAATTGAAATGGTAATTAAATACTTACCAACAAAAAAAAAAGCCCAGGTCCAGATGGATTCACTGCAGAACTTTACAATAAATTCAAAGAAGATTTAGTACCAACACTCCTCAAACTCTTCAATGAAATTGAAAGGGCAGCAATCCTCCCTAACTCATTCCTGAAAGCAAATATTACTATAGTATCAAAACCTGAGAAACACCTAACCAAAAAGAGAACTACAGGCCAATCTCCCTAATAAACATAGATGCAAAAAGTCTCAGTAAAATATTGGCAAACAGAACACAGCAAATCATCAAGAAGATTGATTATTCACCATTACCAAATGGGATTCATCTCAGGAATGCAGGGATGGCTCAACATACGCAAATCAATAAATACAACACACCATATGAACAGAGCCAAAAATAAGAACTATAAGATCATTGCTATAGATACAGAAAAAGCTTTTGATAAGGTCCAACACTTATTCATGATAAGAACCTTTCAGAAAATTGGAATAGATGGTCTTTACCTCAATATGATAAAAGACATCTATGAAAAACCAACAGTCAACATTGTATTAAATGGCCAAAACTGAAAGCCTTTACCCTAAAATCAGGAACAAGACAAGGATGTCCATTATCACCACTCTTATTCAATATAGTGCTGGAAATACTAGCCAGAGCAATTAGACAAGAGAGACAAATAAAAGGAGTAAAGATAGGAAAAGAGGAAGTTAAATTACCATTATTTGCAGACGACATGATACTCTACATAGAAAAACCCCAAAATGCCATTGAAAGACTCCTAGGTATGATAAATAAATTCAGCAATGTAGCTGGATACAAACGTAATACTCAAAAATCAATAGCATTCTTATACACTAACAACAAAACCACTGATAGAGAAATAAGAGAAGCCACACACTATACAACAGCATCCAAAAAGATGAAATACTTAGGAATCAATCTAACAAAAGAAGTGAAAGATCTATTCAGGGAAAATTATAATACCCTGAAAAAAGAAATTGAAGAGGATCTCAGAAAATGGAAAGACATCCCTTGTTCATGGATAAGAAGAACAAACATTGTGAAAAAGGCCATTCTCCCAAAATTGTTGTACATATTTAATGCAATCCCAATCAAAATACCATTAGTATACCTCACAAATCTAGAGAAATCACTACTAGGATTCATCTGGAAACAGAAGAGACCTAGAATAGCAATGGCAATTCTAAGCAACAAAGGCAAGGCAGGAGGCATCACAATCCCCGACTTGAAGTTATAGTACAAAGCTACTGTAATAAAATCAACATAGTACTGGAATAAAAACAGACCTGAAGATCAGTGGAACAGATTAGAAGATACAACTACAACTACAAACACACTCAGCCACCTTATCTTTGAAAAAGGGGCCAAACACATCTACTGTAAGAAAGATAGTTTCTTTAATAAATGGGGCTGCAAAAGTTGGCTTTTCATATGCTGAAAACTAAAACTAGACCCATGCCTGTCGCCATGTACTAACCTAAAGTTTCAATGGATCACAGATCTAAATTTGAAAATAGAAACACTAAATCTGTTGGAATACAAAGTAGGTAGAAATCTTCAAGACATAGGGGTAGGTAGAGAATTCATAAACAAGAATCAAGCCACATGCAAAATACTTCATGGAATCAATCACTGGGTTCACATCCCATTAAAGTGTTTTTGCATTTTGAAAGAAATCTCCAGCATAGTGAAAAGAAAACACACAAATTGGGAGAAAATCTTACTGAACTGTCCTTCAGACTAAGGACTTCTGTCTAGAACATATAAAGAAGTTAAAAAATCAGATCCCCAAAATGCAAAGACCCATTCCAAAAATGGACATCTGAGATGAATACACACTTCTCAGCTGAAGAAACACAAACTGTAAAGAAATACAAATTTCAAATAAATACATGAAAAAATGTTCAGCATCATTAATGTTCAGCATCATTAGTCATTAGAGAAATGCAAATTAAAACAACACTGAGGTTCCATCTCACTCCAGAAAGAATGGCTAGCATAAAAAAAAAAACTACCAACAACAAATGCTGGAGAGGCTGTAGGGGAAAAGCAACTCTTCTGAACTGTTGGTGGGAGTGCAGACTAAGGCAACCACTGTGGAGGTCAGTCTGGATGTTCTTCACAAAGCTGGGATTGGAAGTCCCATTTGACTCAGCTATTTCACTTCTAGGCATATTCCCAGAAGAACTGAAAACATCATACCACAGTGATTTATGTGCACCCATGTTCATAGCAGCACGATTTGTAATAGCCAGCTTTTGGAAACAACATAAACTGCCCATTAGCTGAGGAATGGATAACAAAGATGTGGTATTTTTTATATAATGGAGTACTACTCAGCTATAAAGAATGACCACATTAAGTTATTTATAAGTAATTGGATGAAACATAAGTGAAATAAATCAAACTCACTTGTGTAAATATTGTATAGTCTCCCTAGTGTAAGAAATGGTAAGAGTATATAAGATACAAAATACTCAATAAATACAGTGAAAGGATAAAAATCTGCTTAAAGGGGAAAATAATATCTCAGGGAAAATGAGGAAAAAGAAAAAAGAAGGGAAAAGAAAAATATATCTAAAATAATATACACACACTTAGGATAGCTAAGATGATTTTACTACAAATTCTATAAGTTCTTGGAACAAACTATTTAGCATTCATAGGATTGGAACTATTGTTCATATTATTGTATGGTGATCTGAGGAACTCTTGAAGATCATTATGTAAAATACCAACTCCCAGTTATGCTCCTACTATCTTGTTTTGAAGGCCTTGTATTGTCAGTGTTCTGGGCTCTTTGCTATTATTATTTATTTGTCTTTTTTGTTTCATGTTTTTCTAGGAATGTGTTTTGTTTTGTTTTCCCTCTAATATAGAAATGATAAGTATGCATGTAAAGACTCATACATCTGTAGAACACATGAACAGTTTATGAGAATCAATTATATAATGCATGTGAAGTGAACAAGTTGCTTTGAAGAAAAAGAGACATTATGGTACCCAGTGATGATTCCATAGTGTCATGTGGTGAAATCCAGTAATACTATTATTCTTTTTTCAGAGTTATTTTAGTCTGTTTTGTATTGCTCAATTTAAACATACATGAAGGTGTGGTCAGCTATTTTGAAGAGAATGAGAGACATTATGGTAGCTATTGTGTGGTTTTGAAGGCCTAAAATGCCTTCATCATCTTGTTCTGATCAGTTTAATACTATTTTGTTTTGTATGAACTCATTGTGTGAAGATATGGACACCTATTTAGAATAAAACAAGAGACAATATGATAGACAGTGATGATCTCCTTTTTTCTTGCTTTAAAATCTGTGCCTTTTACATTGTTTGCTTTTAATCTGCTTTGTTCTGTTTTGTTGTTTCATTTTATCTTCTTTAAAATAAAATTTTAAAAAATAAAATTACCAATATACTTTATTAATTAAAATTTAAAAAAGAAATGTTCAAATGAGAAGAGGCACAAAGGAGGTATGTGGGGGAAAGGAAGGAAGGGGAAAAATTAAAAAGATAAATTTGAAGCAAAGATTTTGAAAAAAAGAAGGGGAATAGAGGTAGGAAGGAGGAGAGGAGAATGGGGACAATTAAGAATCAAGATATATGATGTACAAATACAAATTTTATATGATGAGTGTGATCATCATGTATATTTAAACTGTACCAATAAACTTAATGATAAAAAGACTCATTATGAACATGTACAAATTCCCTATGATAAACTGGATCATTATGTGCTATAAACATGTATGAAAAAAGTAAATAAAGGATCATTCCCACTATAATAAAGGCCATATACAAAAAATGCACAGTCAACATCATTCTGGATAGGGAAAAACTTAAAGCATTTCTTCTCAATAAAACAAAGATGTCCACTATTATCACTCCTATTTAGTATAGTACTTGAAATTTTAGCTAGACTAATTAGATAAGAAAAAAAGGAATATAAATAGAAAAGGAATAAGTGGAATTATACTTGTTACAAGGTGTATGGTCTGTACTTAGAAGTCTTTAAAGACTCTACCAAGAGACTTTTAGAGCTGATAAATGAATTTAGCAAAATAGCCATATATCAAATCAATATTAAAAACAACAGCTTTTCTATACACATAAAATAGCTGAGAAAGATCAGGAAAACAATTCCATTCACAATAGCTTCAAAATAAATAAAATATCTATGGGTCATCAGCTATTCCATTTCTGGGCATATTCCCAGAAGAAGTGAAAACATCATACCACAGTGATATATGTGCACCCATGTTTATAGCAGCACAATTTGTAACAGCCAGATCTTGGAGACAACCTAAATGCCAATCAACAGAGGAATGGTAAAAAAGATGAGGTGGTTTTATACAATAGAATACTACTCAACTATAAAGAAGGATAGACTTCAGATTTATAGCTAAATGGATACAACTTCAGACTATATTCATAAGTGAAATAAATCAAACTCACATGTGTAAATACCATATTGTCTCCCTAGTGTAAGAAATGGTAAGAGTACATAAGATATAAAATCCTCAATAAATACAGTGAAAGGGTAAGAATCTGTTCAAAGGGGAAAAATAATAACTCAGGGAAAAGGAGGAAAAAGAAAAAGGAAGGGAAAATAAAAATTATCTAAATTTGTATAAACACACTTAGGATAGCTAAGATGATTGTGCTACAAATTGTATAAGTTTTGTAACAAAACAGTTAACATTCATAGAATTGGATCAATTTTGCATGTTTATATCTGGTAATCTGAGGAACTCTTGAAAATTGCTATGCAAAATAACAACCTTAGTTGTATTCCTATCACTTTGTTTTGAAGGCCTATATCATCATTGTTTTGGGCTCTTTGTTATTGTCATTTATTTGTCTCTTTTGTTTCTTTTTTTTTCTCATAATTTGTTTTGTTTTGTTTTGCTTTTTCCTCTAATACAGAAAGGATAAGTATACATGTAGAGGCTTATACATGCCTAGAACTTCTAAACAGTTTGCAAGAATCGATTAAATTATGCATGATGAAATGAGCAGCTACTTTAAGAAAAAGAGACATTATGGTATCCGTTGTTGATTTCCTATCATCATGCTGTGAAATCCAGTAATGCTTTTATTCTTTGTTCAGAGTGGTTTTAGTCTGTTTTGTATTATTTAATTTCAACATACATGAAGGTATGAACAGTTATTTTGAAGAGAACAAGAGATATTATGGTAGCCATTGTTGATTTTCCTCTTGTCTGGTTTTGAAGTCCTGTAATGCCTTCATTACTATGTTTTGATCAGTTTTATACTATTTTGTTTTGTATTAATTCATTGTGTGTGAAGATATAGACAACTATTCAGAAGAAACGAAGAGACATTATAGTAGCCATTGTACACCTCCTGTTGTCTTGTTTTGAAATCTGTTTCACTTACTTTGTTTTCTTCTGATCTACTTTGTTTTGTATTGTTATATTTTGTTATACCCTCTTTAAAATAAAAAAATGAAAAAAATCTATGAGCTAGTATAATCAAGGAGGTTAAGGACCTTTACACTGAGAATTTCAGAACACTGAAGGAAGAAATTGAAGAAGATACTAGACTATAGAAAGACTTTCCATGTTCATTGGTTGGCATAATTAATATTACTAAAATGGCTATATTATCAAAATGATTTTCAGAGTCAATGCAAGTTCCATCAAAATACCAATGACATTCTTAATAGAATTAGAAAAAGAATCCTAAAATTCATATGAAAACACAAAATAAGAGAATAACCAAAGAAATCTTAAGCAAAAAGAATAAAGCTGAAGACTTCTCAATATGTGATTTCATAATATAATTAAATATGAATAAAATATTAAAAATGTATGTTGGTGAAAATGTAGTCTCTATAACAAACAATACTGGGAAAACAGAGTACTTATAGAGTACTTAAGTTAAAAAATTACATCCTTAAAATTAAAATTAGATCATTTTCACTCACCCTGTGAAAAAATTAATTCAAAATGGATCACAGACATATAAGACCTAAAAATTTGGAAAAAACTCAAAGAAAACAGAAGAGAAACACATGAAATCATAGATAGAAGGAAAAACTTCCTGATATGACTCCAATAGCAAGGAATCAGCAAATGAGTCTACATCAAATTTAAAAGGTTTCTGCATAGCAAGAGAAACAACTCTCAGAGTGAAGAGAGAACTTATAGAATGGGAGAAAATATTTGCTAAAGAATAACATCTCAAATATATTAAAGAACTTAGAAAATTTAAGCCTGAGATATTAAATAGGCCAATCAATAAATGGGCAAATGAATTGAGCAGACACATCTCAAAGGAAGTACCAATGGCCAATATATATATGGAAAAATAGTGAACACATTGACCAATTAGAGAAATGCAAATCAAAACTACTTTGAGATTCTATTTTACTACAGTCACAATGGCTATAATCAATTGTACACAAAACAATAAATGCTAGCAAGGTTTGAGTGGAAAAGGAACACCCTACACTGCTGATGAGAATGTAAATTAGTACAGCCACTGTGGAAATCATTATGGAGGTTCTTCAAAATACTAAAAACAGGGGTACCATTTGATTCAACTGTACCATTTCTTGGTATGTACCTGAAGGAATTAGTGTCAGCATATTACAGAGATACCTGCATGCCAAATTTATTGTGGCACAACTCACAGTAACCAAGATATAGAATACACTAAGGTGTGCACCAACAGAGGAGTGGATAAAATAAATATGGTATTATTATATACACAATGGCATTTATTCAACCATAAAGAAGAACAAAATTTTATCATTTACAGGAAAATGGATGGATCTGGAGATCATCATATTGAGTAAAATAAGCCAAACTGAGAAAAATGTTGAATGTTCTCTCTAATTGTGGAATTTATTTATTTATTTTTAATTTTTTGTTTTATTTTAAAGAGGATTAAACAGGATAAAACCAATCAAAACAAACAAGTGTAAGAGATACAGGACTTCAAGACTGTATAAAATAAACAATAGTTATCATAATTCCTTTTGATGTCTTTAAATAGCTGCGGGTAACTTCAGACATAGTAAAAATCAAACTAGAATAGAATAGAATAGAAACAATAAACACAAAAAAGTGAATGCAAAATGTACTTCAAAACAAGCCAAACATAAGTCCAAAATTGCTATCATAATATATCTTGCTCTTTGAAATAGCTGCTCCTGCTATGGGATTTAAAGTAATCAAACAAAGCAAAAGAGAATAAAACCCAACTCAACAAAAAATAGAAATGATATAGGACTTCCAAAACAAGACCGTAGGGAATCAACAATGGCTACAGCCCTCAGAAGGAGATCCCCTCTAGATGCCACACTGCATATCGCTACCCTCTGAATCTATGATCAGACCACTGGCCTTAGACCTGCAATGTTAGGGAAACACCAAAGCAGCATAGACATACAATTGCTTTTCACCTCCATAGTTATCATCACAACCTGTGTTTCTCCAGAGTAGCCGATTTCTTATGGGGGTGGGAAAGGGAATTGGTATTTCTTTTTTGCCAGCCCATGTGCTGGAAGGGGCTGTGGTATGCATGTTCGCAGATCAGCAGTGGATCACAAATTGCACTGGTTCCCAGACTGGGCTTGCTTCTTGGTGTGGCCTTATTCTCTCTCCCCCAGTCCACAAATGGCTAATTGTGGAATTCAAAGTAGATGAAAAGAACGTAGAAGCAAGGCCACAATTAGACAAGAGGAAAGGAATTAGGGGGAAGTGAGGGAGTATATGGGTGTGTAATTGAGGGAATGGATATGACAATGATATTTTCAAAATGCTAAATGCACTAAGCTAAAGTCCACGTGTATGAAAGATCCAAATATTAAAATAGAAACACTAAATCTGCTGGAAGACAAAGTAGGTAGAAATCTTGAAGCCATAGAGGTAGGCAGATAGTTTATGAACAAAAATCAAACTGCACAGGAAATATTTCCCAAAATCAGCAACTAGGATCACATCTTGTTAAAAGGTTTTTGTATGTAAAAAGAAATCTCCAACAGAGTGAAAAGAAAACCCATGAATTGGGAAAATATCTTTGCCAACTGTCCCTAAGACAATGGACTTCTATCTAGAACATATAATGAATTTTAAAAAATCAGGCCTCCAAAATTCAAAGACACAATCCAAAAATGGGTATCTGAGATGAATATACACTTCTCAGCTAAAGAAATAAAAATTGCAAATAAATATATGAAAAAATGTTCAGCATCATTGGTCATTAGAGAGATGCAATTTAATACAACACTGAGATTCCATTTCACTCCAGAAAGAATGACTAGAATCAAGAAATCAACCAATAACAAATGCTGGAGAGGCTGTGGGGAAAAAGGAACTCTTCTCCACTGTTGGTAGGAGTGTAGGCTGGTGCCATCACTGTGGAAGTCAGTGTGGAAGTTACTCAAAAAAGTTAGAATTAGAGATACTTTTTAACTCAGCTATCCCGCTTCTGGACATTTTTCCAGAAAAATTTGAAACGTCATACCACAGCGATGTATGTCCACTCATGTTTATAGCAGCACAATTTGTAATAACCAAATTTTGGAAACAACCCAAGTACCCATCAATCAAGAAGTTTATAAAAAACCTGTAGTAGTTTTGTACAATGGAGTACTACTTAGCTATAAAGAAAGATTGTGTCTATGCTTTTATAAGTAAATGGATGTGATTTGAGATCATACTCATAAGTAAAATAAATCAAACTCACATGTGTTATACCATATTGTCTCCATAGGGTAAGAAACTGAAAGAATAAATATGGTCCAAAATCTACAATAAGTATTGTGTAAGAGTAAGAATCTGCTCAAAGAGGAAAAGTAACTGGGATAGGGGAAAAGAGGAAATAAGGAATGGAAAAAGAAAAAGTCATAAACTTGTACTTATATACCTAATGTAGCTAAAATGCCTATACTACTAATTAGATTTAGTTATTGGAAAAGAACAGTTAATACTCATATGATTAGTACAATTTTACATGTCTATATTTGGTAATCTGAACAACCCTTTTGAAGATAATATGCAATATTACAACCATCTTGTTTTGTAAACATATTTTTATTGTTTTGGATTTGTTGTTGTTGGTTGTTTCGTTTGCTTTTGTTTTTCTTTTCTGTGTCTTCTTTTTCTTTAAAAAAAATCACCCTTCAAGCTTGGCTTAAAGCAATCTAGGGCTTCTCCAGCTCACTTTTCAAAAAATTTCCAAACTCCTCCCACAAGCAACTTCCAAAGGCTTCTGAAATACATGGTTAGATATAGTCACAATAATAACCACATTCCTGGTTACAATGTTCTGTATTAGCTTTATGGTTTTTAGCAGATTTATTCTATGATTGATTGGCTATAAGGCAGAAATGGCATGGTAGAAATGCATGGCAGAAGAAAGTTGCTCAGTCCATGGGAGACAGGAAGCAGAAATAGAAGAGATGAACATAGGAATGAGATATAGCCTCCAATGTGATACTCCCAGTGACATGCCTATGTTATTTTGAGACAAGGTTTTATTATGCAGTTCACACTGGTCTTGAATTTACTATGTAACCTATACTGGCCTTGAACTCATAATGATCCTTGTGCCTCTCAAGAGCTGGGATTACAGGTATGCACCAGAACACCTGGCATGACACCCTTGTTTTAACTACATCCTACCTCCTAACAGCATATTTAGTTATCAGTGGATCAATCCACGGGTAAGTATAGTGTCCTTATGATCCAATCACCTTCCAAAAGCCCCACTGTTGAATTCATGAATTTTTGGGGGACAATTTAGATGTAGAATGTAACAGATGTATATCAAACTAGGGTTCACTAGAAGAACTAATATAATATAAATTATATATAAAAGATTTACAAAATAAGCTTACAGTGCTCACCTGCAGAGTTAAGAGTGGAAGAATGCAAAAGAGCCTTCTGCATGCTGGAGAGAAAAGGATCTAGTCAAAAGCTGAAAGCCTGAAGCTCACTGCAGAACTCTCCTTGAAGCTATATTGGGAAGACTAAGGATCTGTGTAAGAAGATGGATATTCACAGATGACAAGGACTGGAACTCCTCTGAAGAAGCAAAAGCAAGACTTCCTTATTTTTTCCTTTTTTATTCTACCCAGGCTACAAGCCCATATGGGTTGGTGCCATTCATATCCAGAGTGGTTCTTCCCTCTTTGGTAAGTCCATCATCCAGACACACCCACAAACAATCTGTTAAATGTTTCTTATTCAAGTTGACTCCACAATCAACTATCACAGAAGATGATGGATATATCTGTGATGTCTATGGTGGTTGTGGTCATTTCATTGGTGTATACTTATCCTCAGACTTACTAAATTGTACACGCTAAATATGTACAGCATTTTACTTGTCAATTGTGTTACAGTAAAGTGATTTTGTAAGAAATTTTATCCTGAGGAAAATAAAATCATTGTATCAGTGTTAATATTTGTTATTGTTGCTCATCATTTTACCCTTATACACTGTACACTAATTCTGGTGAACTTATACCAGAGCCTCAAATTCAAGTTAAGATCTTTTTTTCCTCCAGTTAAATTTGACACAAGTGATGGCAAATTGCATTATTCCTGCAAACAGAGATTGAGTTCTTTTTACAATGGAAATACTTGCACAAATATTTCCATAACCTCTATTGCTCCTGGGGCCAACGTCAAGGGTTAGATTGGCACTGGAGTCAAAGGTGCCTTCCATGGCCCTAGAAAGACAACCAGCCTGAATTGAGATGGAATCCATCAAGACCAGAATATCATTAACAATAAGCACAAATCAACTGAGTTAATGATTCTGGGCAAAGAAAGCCTGATTGTGTAACAGTATGTTTTGTTGAAAAATAATAGTGAAACTAAACCATTTCAATTTAATAAAAGATCCTAGTCACAGAATAAAAAAGTCACATTTTTTCATTCCAACTCGATTCCATGCTTTCTAAAGATTGTATTCTGTGGGAAATTTCACTTGACTGGTTTATGAGAGCCTCAGATTTTCTTGAGCAAAGAAAAGTAGAATTGTCCAAGAGTTACCAAATCCCAGACACTTGATTCAAAGAATTTTGAATCTTGATGGCACAGAAAAGCTATCCTTTCTTTGGTGGCTAGAAATGAATCTTTGTCTTCATGGAAGGCAACAGAAAGCCTTTGTTGATTCTATGAAGGCAAAATTGTAAGATTAGGAAACACCAGCTGTGTGACCTTCTCGAAGACACTGAGAACTGTGCACCCTTAAAACACAAAAGAAGTAGAGTATAAATTATTTTATCTGGAAGTTTAAAGAGTGGAATGTAATTCTTTAGCAAGGAAGATTTACTCCTCTTTATAATTGGATGGATAGGAAGTGAAAGTGCACAAATAATTAAGCTTATGTAAGAATTAAATATTTATTTGCCTTCAAATAAATTGAAGCAATAAATCATAATGTAAATGTCTTTGAAAAATTTCTTACCTCTTTCAAGGAGAAGTAAATCTACTACTTGGTTAGCACCAGGTGGTATTAGTAGTTGGTTAAAAGTTTTCAAATAAATGAAATGAATTTTGAGTTAGTTTGGGACCACTTGTGTATATTTTTCTCAAAAGTGAATGTTGCTCTTGCTGGTATGCACTCTCAGTATTTGAATAATGTGCTTTTCCTGTTATCCCATATCTTTTGAGCATGAGAGAATAGTTTTGTCCATTCATGTCTCAGTTAACATGACTTCATAATCAACTAAACCAAAGCTTAGTGGATTAAAGCTGTAATCACATTATTTGCTATCTATTCTGTAGATCAATGATTTGGGCCAAAGCTTGTCTCATTTAGGATCTCTTATGTGCCTGAAATCTGTTAGTGACTTGGCTGTGGTTGTTTAGCTTAACATAAATTATCTATTGTCTGGGCCATTTGTCTTATGCACGAGAAGCCGAATGGCTTCACATGGCAGCAAGTTTCCTATATCAGTAGCTCCAATACACAATTTTCAAGCTTCTACTTGCAGAAAATTTGCTGATGCCCCACTGGCTGAAGCAAGTCACATGATTGAGCCTAGAGTTAATTTGGTATGGAACTACACAAGACAGACAATATGCAAGGGTGTGATACATTACACCATCACTGAAATGATCTAGCATAGACATTAAACCCAGTGGCAGAGGCACACTAGGTACTCAAGAAACTCACTATTTTTATCAATAAATTTGGAAGTGTCTTGGTGTTTTAACAACAGACATGTTAAATAACATGCACAAGTACTAGAGCATACCATATGCATTTAAAGACTGTCTGAGACTCTGCTTGCTCCATGAATGGAGCTAATGCTAATGGATTGGGATCCCTACGACAAAGAATAATACAATATTAAGGAGAAGGTCTTTCTTTTTTGTGAACCAACACCTTTGGAATGAACATCATTAGAAGAAACATTTGAAACTGCAAAAGGAAGGTTCTTTCAAGGGATATTTTCTTTGTTCAATAGACATTTATTGAGCACTTACTATTAGAAGCAGTAAACATTAAGAGTCCAGCTGTTAAGAGATAGGCACTAATTGAACAAAATCAACACACAAAATCAGTATTCTATTTGCAGGGTACAAAATCATCACGCAAAGTCAGTTCTGTTTCTATACAATCACAATGAACAATCTTAAAAGAAAATTGAGAAAACAATGACATTTATAACAGTATCAACAAAGTAAAATATTTGGGCAAAACTTAACCAGAGAGATGAAAAACTTACACTTGGAATTTGTTGCTGAAAGAAATTACAGAAGGCACAAATAAATAGCAGGACATCATGTGTTAATGGATTAGAATATTTTATATTGGTAAAGTGGCAATATTATCCAAAGTGATCAACAACTTCAACATAATCCCTACCAAAGTCCCATTTATTTCTTTTTCAGAAGAAAAAATGCATCCTAAAATTCTTGTATAATCTCAAGCATTCTTGAATAACCAAAAGAATCTTGAAAAAGGAGAACACAGTTGAGGGCCTCATATTTTCTGATTTCAAGTTATAGTATTATTATGTTATGGTAATCAAAATATATATGACATAATGACAGACATTCAGAAAATGGAATATAATACAGAATCTAGAAAAAAACTTTGCATAATTAGTTTTGACATGGATGCCAAGACCATTTAGTGAGGGAAATGCACAGGCTTTTCAGGACATGCCACTGGTTAAACTGGACATCCACATGGAAGAAAAGAAAGCTGAACTCTTACCTTACATCATATATGACAATTAACTCAATATAGATCAAAGACCTAAACATAAAAGGTGAAAGTATAACATATTTTAAATAAAACTTCATGATCTTATATTTGGTGATAGTGTCTTGGATATGATACCAAAAACACAGGCAACAAAAGAAAAATTAGGTAAGCTGGACCTTATCAAAATTAAAGTCTTTTGTGTATCAAAGGACACTATCAAATAGAGCGAAAAGGCAACCTACAGAATGGAGAAGATATTTGCAAGTCATTTATCTGATAAGGGCTTGATATCTAGAATATATGAATAACTGCTACAATTTAGCAATGACAAACAGCAGTCTGATTTTAAAGATAGAAACGGCCCTTGGCACCTCACATAGCTATGGGAACCTCTTTAGAAAAGGCTGAACATCTAGACAAAGTCATGAAATTAACTACTTTCGCTATACTGCTGATGGAACCCATTTTCTCTTACTGGGTGTTCAAAAACTAAGGTGTAGGAGACCAAAACTAAAAAGATAACTGGGTTAAAAGGACAGCCAATATTTTGACCCTGACCCTCCATGGTAAACAAGAACCCAGGATGTGAGGAGACCTTTCTACAGGATCCTGTAACTTTGGTGAATCACCCAACTTCCTGAGCAAGGAGATTTTTGGACTCCAGAGTCCAGGAGTCAACCAGTGTGCATCATGCTAGAAGGGAAGTCACTAAAGGGAAAAATTTTCCCATGCTTCCAAGGAGAGCCATGTGGTATAGCACAGACCATGACTAATTCTGGTAGGTGACACACTTGACAGAGGAAGAACCAAAAAAGCTAAGAGGCTCTGACCATAGCTCCAGAAGAAATGCCTGAGACTAAACTGACTTCAACATATATCAGGAGGTAAATTATGGTTGACAAAGGTCTTACCTTAACTGGGTCTTGAACATCCAGTAAGAAGACATAGCCAGAGATATGTATGATTAATAACATTATGGGTTAGATATATATACAGACAGGGGTTTCCAATCATTGACCCCGGCTGACAGTCCTAAGGGCCAGCTGGTTGCAATTGCTATTCAATCCTTTAAAAATAGTCTCTGACACGGCTCCTTCCTCATTCTGCTTTTGCGTACCATTGCTCATGCTTTGGTCATACATGCTTTGAACTTTCAATAAAGCTT
Source organism: Dolichotis patagonum (assembly GCA_004027295.1). Classification (NCBI taxonomy): domain Eukaryota; kingdom Metazoa; phylum Chordata; class Mammalia; order Rodentia; family Caviidae; genus Dolichotis; species Dolichotis patagonum. The sequence continues at coordinate 19,141 of PVJX010032522.1, forward strand.
ATTTTTTCCCTTTGCTTAAATGCTGCCATCATATAGATGGAAACCACTGTAAAGCTGTGAGACTTCTTCCACTGAGGTCCACCAAGAGAACCTCCCTGCTGAAGACTTTCATCTGCTGCTTCCCAACAGTGACTCCCTCAGCTGGAAGAAGCCATTTTTTCCCAACAGCAGTGGATGGTTGTCTCAAAGTGGGGGATGTTTCCCTTTGTGTAGGAAGGGGAAAGGTGGGGCAAAGGCTTCATTAAGCTTTATTAAAAACTAATAGACAATTTTGACCTCTGCAGCTAGACTCAAAAGGGCAAAAGCAGATGGACTCTGAGGAATTAGAAATATAAAGGCAGCTATACTCAAGCAATTAGGAAGACCAAAGGGAAGAAACTAGGTCTGGGAAGGTACTTAGTAGCATTATTAACATAAGAAACACACGTTTTCCCTTTATCCTTTATCCTTATCCTTAAGCCTATGTAACCTGCCCTAACATAGGGCTACATAGAAAGCCTACATGGGAAGAAGACACCTTATAGAAAGAGTTGGTGGCCAGAGCCCATGAGCAATTCACTTTTGGATTCTCTCTACTTGTTCTGAGTAGCTGTCTATCATCTCTTTTTCTACTTTTTATCTTCAAATAGTTTTTTTTCTTAAAAAAAGGACAAAGGATTTGATGAGGCATTTCTTCAAAGAAGATACATAAATGGTCAATCAGTGCATGAAATGATATTCTACATCACTAAACATTAGGGAAATGCAAATAAAACCCACAATGAGATACTAATTGGATGTATGTTATGAAAATAAAACAGAAATAACAAATGTCAGCGAGGATGTGGACAAATTGGAAGTTTCGTGCATTGTATAGTGGGAATGTAAAATAGCATAGCCACTCTATAAGTAAGTATGGTGATTTCCCAAAAAATTAAAGAGTATTACCACATGACCCAACAATTCCACCTTTGGGTACATATCCACAAATATTGAAAGCAGACACTTAAAAAGATTATCTGTACACTTATGGACACAGCAGCATCATTCACAATAGCTAACATGTGGAAGCAATCCAAATGGTCATTGACAAGAACACATAATATGTGGTATAGATATGCAATGCAATATCATTCAACCTTTAAAAAGAAGGAAATTCAGTTGTTTCACATGATTGAACCTTGAAGACATTATGCTACATGACTTTAGCTAGCCAAAAAATGACACATATTTTATG
>PVJX010032523.1:0-20365 GCA_004027295.1 Dolichotis patagonum
CGCAGAAAGGACGCGGGCTCCCAGCCCGAGTGGCCACAGCAGGTGGAGCCCACTGTGCCCACGCCCCGGGGACCCCTGCATAGTCACCGAAGCGCACCGGGAACACACCTGCCATGTTCCTGAGGAAATACACCACATTCTGGCCCAGAAACTCCTCGGGAACCGGGGTGCATAGCACATGGAGGTACAGCCTGTCCACGATGTGCTTCGCCACCCTCTGAAACGGGACCAGCACAGCCAGGCATGAGTTCACCTGCTCAAAGAATCACCCACCCAGGGAGGCTGAGGCAGGAGGGTCCCAAGTTCCAGCCCAGCCCGGATAATTTAGTGACTTAGCAAGAGACCTTGTCTCAAAAAATTAAAAAAGGCGGGAGATGTAGTTCAGGGAAAAGGCTCTGAATACCATCCCCAGTACTGCAAAAAAATAAAAATAAAATAAATACCGCAGCACCCGGATGGAGCAGCCCAGGTGCAGACAAAGCTCTGCCAGGCTCTCCCGGTGGACCTGAGCCCTCGGGCCACCCCTGCTCACACCAACAGCATGGCTCACCGTGTCCCCGGGGGCCCTGAGCCACGCTGCCACCCTATCAGGGTGACTGTTGGGAGGGCTGAGCACTCGGGCTGAGTGACTGAGGCCAGCCACCGGGCCACTCTGCAGGGCAGCGAACCCGCCTTCGGTACCCATCCCCCTGCTGACACTGAGCCTCGCCGAGCGCAGCCACTTTCCCGGGTCCGCGAGTCCCTCTGCTACCCTGGGGTCCCCATCACGGTCCCCTGAGGCAGCAGAGCTGCTCAGCTCCCCTGTCCATGGGCACAGAGCCCCTACCTGGGCGGAGGGGTGGTCCGAGGCCTCTGCGTCCGGGTTCTCATCTTCTGCACTGAGAACTCGAGGCGCCGTGGGGTCACTTCTCCGATGCAGATTCTTAGCTGCAAGACAAGATCTGAGGCGTCAGGGGAAACTGTCAACCCCAGTCTCCACCGGGAGGCCAGCCTGCATTTCACACAACAGTGCGCTTCGGCCAGTAGACATTTCAGGGTTCCTTTTTTGACGTTTTGAGACAGGGTCTCTTTATGCAGTTCAGCCTGGCCTTGAGCTCACTTTGCAGCCCAGGCTGGTCTCGAATTCACCATAATCGTCCCGCCTCAGCCTCTCACATGCTGGGATTACAGGGGTGCACCACCGCACCCGGTTTGACATTTCAGGGTTCTACCTCAAATGTCCTCAAATTTTCACAGCTGTGGAAGGCGATTCTTCCACAGAGGCGCTGGCCTCATCAGTGGATTCACCCAGAAGGTGGGGTGGGGGAATGGGCGGGGGGGGGCGTGGTAGGGGCGGGGAAGGGGGGGCAAGGCGTGGGCGGAGCACGGGAGGGGCGGGGCGGCGGGCGGGCTCCTCCCGGGCTCCTCCCTCTCTCGGCCTCCTGCGCCCCGCCCAGTGAGCCGCTGTCCTCTGCCAGGCCCCTCTGCCACCCTGCCAGACAGCCTATCGCGGCGTGAAACTCAATAAATGAACCTCTCGTCCCTTCCTTTCTGGGTGTCAGGTACTGTGTCTCAGTGATGGGAAAGTGACCGAGACAGGTGACTGCCCCAAAACTTGGCGTCTGTTTCACCAGTGAGTCCCGCCCAAGCCGTGACTCACCCTGTAACTGAGGGATCTGGGTTACATTTACGTCATCCCGCAGATGTCAGCTCGCGAATGTGTGCGTCCCCCTTACCGTGTCTCAGGTGTGATTTCTCTGGGGCCTTTGCTGAAACAGGTTTGTCACGTAAGGCCGCCTTCCAGCCCACGTGCCGCCATGTGCCCCCTTTTTCATAGTGACACTTGAAACTCGTGGGGGACGCCAAGCATGCAGCATTACTGACACGGGGACCTGCCAGGGCGCTGAGCCTGGGCCTAGGCTTCTCCAGGACGGCACACGATGTCAGTGTGGCTTTGCAATTAGCTCAGCGTGGGGCACCGGCATCCTCCACGCTGTCCATTTCCTCGCCACCGCTAGGCTGCAATGTCACGCACTGCTGCAAATGCCCACAGTCAAAACTACATTTGGAGCTGGGCGTGGCAGTGCCCACCCCCACCCCCCCGCAGGCTGAGGCAGGAGGATTGCAGGTATGAGCCCAGCTTGGAAAATACAGCAAGATTCTGTCTCCAAATAAAAAATAAAAGGGCTGGGGATGTAGCTCAGTGTGAAAGCCCTGGATTCAATGCCCAACAGTGCAATAAAAGAAAGCAAAGAAAAAGCGTTTTATTTCTAAACTTGTGTTCCCCTCCCTCCAGGCTTTGCGACTTTCTTGGGAGAGGTTTGCATTTGGGTTAAAACTAAATTCCTCTGTATCAGTGAGCCATATATTTCTGGGCTCCTCCCCACCCCGGCTTCCCCGGGGAGCACACAGGTGGGGGCGCGCCCACTTTTCCCAAGGGGAGACGGATTATGGAATGAAGGGGGAGCTAGGCAGGGACGCTGTGTCTCTGAGCCCCTGGCAGAGATGGCAGCTGTTGCTGACACAAAGGGACACCATGCCCTGCCTGGGGACTGGGGAGCGGGGGGTGGGTGGGGGGTGGTTTGTGTTCAGTGCCACTCTGGGTTGAAAGTGTCCCCCGTCCCCAGTGTGTGACCTAAAAGAGGGTCTTGAGGACAGAATGAGTAATACGAGGTCCCAGCAGATGAAAGGGGGCCAAATCCCAACACCCAGGTCCCCGGAGGAGGCCACCCTGTGACCAAGACAGAGATGGAACACAGGGCAGCAAGCTGAGTGATGACCAAGGACAGCCGTCAGCCACCCCAGAAGCCGGGGGAGGGGGCAAGGAGGGCACCCCTGCCTCAGGACTCCTGCACTGGGGACCTCAGGCTCTGGGAAGGTGAGAGCAGAAATCTCGATATTTTCAGGGCCCGGTTTGTGGTGGCTCGTGGTGGCTCGTGGCGGCAGCTGCCAGGACACTGACGTGTGTGTGTGTGTGTGTGTGTGTGTGTGTGTGTGCGCACACGCGCACATGGGTGGAAGTCTTGGGTGGAAACGAACTGGGGCCCCAACACCTCCCCAAGACCCGAGACCCAGACCTGCACCTGGCGCTTACCCTGGATCTCGGGTCTCTGATAAGCAGGCTCTTCCTCCTCGTCCTCCTCCCGGGAGTGGACAGACTGCTCTCGGGCTGCACGGAAAGAAATACAGTGCCGTCACTGAGAGGCTCCCGGCACCGATCGCCTTTGCTCTCTGGGGAGCCAGACGTCGGGATGCGGCCACGGTGGGGGAGTTCCTGCATGTCCCTGTCACCTAGCCAGCTTTCAGTGACGCCACAAATGTTGGTGCCGAGTCTGACAAGGGACAAAAGACACAAGAATGCTTGGAGTTGCCATCGGCCCAGAAGAAATAGAGACAAGCAACACTCCTGCGAGAGCCCAGGGTCACACAGTGCCACGCAGATTCATAGCCCCAAGACGCACACTTCTCACAGCAACAATGTGACCTGTATGTCACATGTAAAATGTCACCATAGGTTTTTTTTTTTTTTAGTACCATAGCTTTGATAACTGAAGGACGCTGGTGGCACACACCAGTAATCCCAGCACTCTGGGAGGCTGAAGCAGGAAGGTTGAAAAGTTCAAGGCCAGCCTGGACAATTTAGCAAAAAAAGAAATTCTTTTTGTTTGACCATCCAAGATGATTTTTTATTTGACTTTAACACATGCAGACATTAATAAAGAAAATATTAAAAAGCGTAAGTCCTACTCCTATTAAAAAACAGAATGAAATCTCGTACACAATAGAGAAGAGCAGGAGTTTGTACCCTGAGCAGCATAATCATAGACCAGCAGGCGGAGTGTTGCTCAGAGTACAAGTCACAGACAAAAAGATTTTCTCTTACAAAAAAGAAATGGGTAACAGCACCAGACCTTCTTTGCAGTGAAGGAAGAGAAACGAGTGGTACAAATGAAACAAATTAGCATATACAGTGAAGTATTTTTGAAAAAACAGAACAGAGAATTTGGGGGCTTATTTGAATGCCCCCCTACTTCCTACTTCTCTATTTCTTATTTTGCTCTTAGTCTGTATACATGTATATATTGCGTTTCTCATATAAGAGAAACCAATGTGTAAGCTTGTGTGTCTGACTTATTCCATTTGACAAGACATTATCCAGTCACATTCGTTTACCTACAAATACCTCATTTATTTTTCTTTATGGCAGCATAGTATTCCATTGTGGTCAACGTTTTTTAAAAGGTTGGGATGTGGTCAGTGCAAAGGGCCTGGGTTCCATCCCTAGCACAGCAGGGGGAAAGCTCTGCCTGGTACTGGATCCCCATCCCATGGAGATCAAAACACTAGCGGGGTCACACAACCCCATGACAACTGTGACCTGTGATCCCTTATCTGACTCTGGCCTGGTCCTGCCCCAATGTGTCCCTGGCCAATCAGAGACCAGCAGGACTAGTTGCTGGGCAGGGGCTGGGTAAAGCCTGGGTATCCCATCCCTGCCATTTTTATATTTAAAAAAAATTTTTTTTTGGTACCAGGGATCGGACTCACGACTGTGTGCTTGCAAGGCAGGTGCTTATGCCACTGAGCTAAATCTCCGGCCTATATTTAAATTTTATATTTAAAAAGCAATTATGTGGAGGCCCGCCTGGCCGACTCTCCTTGAAGAGCAGTTGTCTCCATCTTGGCCAAGCCCAGCCCTACCTGCAGGTCCTGCTATCCACAGAGCTGGCCAGGCCGCTTCCTCTTCCCTTCAGGAGCTCTGAACTGGGCCGGCTGAGGTGCTGATGTGTGATCTTTGAAGCAAGGCAACAGTTGCCCTTTCCCGCCCTCTGATTCCCCAAAAATCATCCTTGAGCTGGGCGGGAGGGAAGGCCACCACTCCACACTGTCAACCCGGATCGAGCTGGAGCTAAGCGGCTACGGCTTCCCAGGGCAGAAAAGCGGACGCATCAGAGCCGAAGCGCCAGCCCCGAAGCAGTGCAGATTAGTCTCTCTGCGTATTGAGAGATGCTTTTGTAAAAGCTATTTTAATGCAGAGAAAATTTTGAAACTCACATTTCTGATACTAAGCATATTTCGTGTTTTGTTTGTTCGTTTTTGTTTTTTAAGATAGGGTCTTGCTGCGCTGGGCTCGAGCCCCACCAAGCATATTTCTAACCCTGTTCAAGGACGGGACCGGGAGACACAGCCTGCTGCCCTGGTCAGAGACACAGACTTCAGGAGCCCTGACGCTGCGGTGCCAGCCAGCACAGTTCTCTTCCTGTGAGTCCCAGAGGCAATGGCTGCAAGGACGCTTCTGCTGGTCTCTGACAGGGACGGGTTCTTCCTCTCGGTTGTAGGACAGCAACCTCACTTAGTTGCAAGAGTGAGTTCTGTCCAGCGTTTGATGGCAGAGATGTGTAGCCAACCATGGGATACAACGTCATCTGCCTTTTGCACTTCCTTTTGGAAACATACAAATGACTGGGAAACTCCCGTCGTGGCCATGGCTTGGAACTGAGATGCCTGTCACGTGGCGTCTCCGTTTGGTCTGCTCCTGAATTGCGCGTCACTCTCAGGCTCCTTCCCAGTCCAGCTCACGGCACTCATGTGACTGTCACAGTCACTCACCCTCAAGCCACCCCCTTCTCCAACAGTTAATAAAACCCGGGCTGGGCCCTGGGTCGAGGCCTTTGTTCCGGTGAACCACTATCTCGGCTGGACTTGGGACCCCTGGGCTCCCCATAACTATAAATATGACCTTATTCTCACCTTGGGCCGCACTAGAAAGGGCAGACTGAAATTAACTGATTGGAATTCCCAGTAACTTTACCATGGGATTACACCCACTTCCTGGACTGAGATAAAGCTCGGAAAGGCTCTATACAAATATGTTCACAGAAGCTCCGGTCACCTTGGAAAGCCTTCCACGGGGCTCTGCTTCCCATTTTAGCCCATCCGGCAGGGGAGAAATGGAAGGGGGGTCTGGCACTGCAGGGACAGGGACAGAGGAGACGGCCTGGGCAGCAAATTGGACTCCACAGCCCCTATGGCTTCCTCAAGTCGCTCCGCCCCCTTCCCTGGGTTTCTCTAAAACCGAGGCAGGGAGGCCAGTAACCCACCCGGTGACAGCAGTGAGCTGACAGAACCGTTTGTACAGTCCCCGGCACACAGCAGGCGCTAAGCAAGGGATCTGGCTTTCCAGGCCAGCTGTGCACCTAGGAGGGCAGCAGTGACTGGAAGCTGTCAGGACACCATCGAGGGCACGTGGAGGGAGGGTGACAACACTCTGACGTTGTCTTGTTTTGTTTTGTTGAACCCAGGGCCTTCTCACTGAGCTACATCCCCAGCCCTTTAAAAATATTCTTATTTTTAATTTGTGACAGAATCTAAGTCGCTAAAGGCCTGGCTTGAAATTGTGGTCCTCCTGCCTCGGCCTCCCAAGCGCTAGTATTTCCAACTGACAACGGCAGCGTCTCCGGACTGCACCTGCAGCGGGCTGGGCGGCGGAGTCCAGGTGCGCAGGGTGGGCAGGGCAGGGCCGCGGCTCACCGATCTCCACCTCCACCTCCTCGGGCACCGTGGTGCGGTAGAAGAAGATCGCAGAGGCGCCCTCCTCGTCGCTCCGGCGGTTGAGGAAGTGCAGGATGAGGTCCTCCGCCTCGCCCTCGTCGCGGGTCAGCAGCTCCTCAAAGAGCTGGGGGTCGGAGAGGCCGAAGGCGGCGTACACGCGGTCGCGTATCCACAGCACCCGCAGGTCGTCCATGGCGCCGCGCAGAGCCTAGCGCAGAGCCGAAGCGCAGGGGCCGGGCTGGCGTCCTTGGCAACGGCGGCCCTAGCAACGGGAGCCGGGACAACGGCCGGCACAGGGCGCGCACGCAGCCATGCTTGGCTCAACCTTAACGGGCCTTATGACCCAGTCGCCATCCGCGGCTGCAGGGCTACTTTGCAGGTAAGCAGCGGCCTCGAGGGGCGGGGCCAGACCAGGAAGGGCCCGGCAAGGCGAAGTCAGAGGTCAGAGGCCAGAGGCCGAAGCCCAGGCCTGGGGGCAGGATGTGATGGGGTGGGGGTGGGGTAGCTGGAGTGTCCGGGATTAGTGAGCAAGGGCGGGGTTCTTTGGGTTTCCACCTGGACCAGGACACAAGAAAGCACAGCACACAAGTCTTAAAAATATAGATATATTTATTTGTGGTTAGCAAAAGGAGTCCAACACTGATAGGAAGATGCAGATTTGTCTTTCATGCATCGTGGAGCAAAATACTGCCTGGCTGTCGTCGCCACGCAGGGAGGGGCCCAGCCCTCTGCTTTTCCTAAAAGCGGGAGTTGAAAGCTCTGGCCAACCCCTTATCTCCACCCTCGGATTAAGATGTAAATACCCAATGGGGCGCGCCGGGTGCCAGCGGGCAGCCTGTCCTGAACTTTAAAGGTATTGCATCATCAAGGCAGAGCTCGAGGACGCTCCCAGACGGCGCGGTGGCGCGTCCCCGTCACCCCAGCCGCCAGGAGGTGAGGTCCGTCTGTCCGTCTGGGTGACCTAGCGAGGGCCTGCCCCAAAGTGAAGCCGCCGTCCAGAAGTGAGAGTGGAGTGCATTCCTCGAGCCTTGAGCCCTGTCCAAGGCCCGAAGATGCCAAGGCGGCTGAAGTGACAACAGTGCACCCTGCAGCACCCTCTGCCCGCTAAGGACGGAACCAGCTCTGCTCCACTGAGGGACAGCTCGGGCTTTGTCTTGGGACGCCGCACCACACCGCAGCAAACTCGTAGGACAGATGGGGCGGCCCTGGCCCTGACTCACACTAGGCCCCTCTTGCCTCTGAAGGTTACCATCAGGCAGCCTCACAAATGCGGTGGGAGGCAGAGCCTAACAGTAGTTTAACAAACCAAACTGAGCAGCCACTCGGGGACCGGGATTCTGGACTGTCATGTAAAGTGAAACTTGCCGCAGAGTGCAGAAGACGCCCTGATGAACGATCTCCAGTCCTTTCACAAGCTCAGGTTATTCGTCTTTCTGTAATTACATTCTACATGACTGCTGCATACTTAAGTTGAAAAGTGAAGCTGGCGTGGTGGTGCACGCCTGTAGTCCCAGCACTTCGCAGGCTGAGGCAGGAGGATCACCATGAGCTCAAGGCCTGGGCTACATAGTGAGATCCTGCCTCAAAGAAAAAAAAGTTCAGCCTTCACTCCTGGTTCCCCACCCGATGACAGGTCTTCATCAGAATCCAAGTGGGCCTCCTGATGGCTTCCAGAGGGCGCAGCGAGAGCCCAGCCAGACCAGCTGTCCCATCACTGATGCTGTAGCAGCCCATGAAGTCTTGGCTTCCTAGGGACACAAGTGGCCACTGTCGTTGCCTGAGATTCCTGCATTACGGTAACGAGGGTGACAAGTGTGGGGACAGAGCTGCAGGTGACAAGCAAGGAAGGGCGTGCCGGGCACTTCTCTGAGGACACGGTTCTCGGAGTCTCCCCACACAGCAGTCTGCCTGCAGCTGAGGCCAAGGAGGGAACAGTGCTCGGCAGCCGCAGTCTGCACCCCACAGTCACAGCCGTGGCATGGGCTGCCTGGCTCTGTCCCTCAGCACACAGGGACAGGCGAGGCCACCTGAGACCTGCTTGGGTGCGGTGCCCCCGGGCTGTGGCTCACAACCTGAGTGATGGGTGACGGGCAGGCCCTCCACGTGTCACTCATGAGTTTACAGGCCTCTCTGAGAACACGGCTGACCTCATCTTGCACACAAGTGATCTGAAACTGCAATGTGACACACGGACATAACTGACAAGAAGGACTGGATCGAGATGTGCAACAGGACCAACTCAATCCGGACGCCACCGGGTCTCAAGGAAACGGCCAGTTTAAGTCCAACTTTATAAATATCAGTGGCTTCATCAGAATACATTTTCACCTCATCTGAGCAGTATTTGAAAGTTTAAATGAACCCTAACTACCTTTATCAGACTTTTGTTTAGAATTAGTTTAAAAGTAAAAAAACACACTGTTCTCAAAGGTAAGTGCAATTTCTTCACGGTAAAATATCTTTTTTTTTTTTCCTTTTTTGGTACTGGGGATCGAACTCATGACCTTGTGCTTGCCAGGCAGGCACTTAAGCCACTGAGCCAAATCCCCAGCTCCCGGTAAAATATCTTAATCCGTATTTTCTATAAAAATATACAAACACTACTTTTGTCCTTCTCTCAGGACACACCGTTCTGGTTCAGTGACACAGCCAAGGTGGTCCCCAAGTCCAGACCAAACCTGGATTTTCTCTTCTGTGGTCACATCCAGTTTTAAGGCTCAGTATACAGCTTATCTTTCCAAATGAACAGTTTTCAAAATTGGTTTTATGTAAAGATAATAGTCTTTAAAAAAATATACAAGTGGGAAAACCATTTACTGAATGGTATTTTATCCCACTTTCTCCAATTATTAAAATAAAACTGTAGAGATAATTCCCTGCTTGTAATTCTAGATAGCATATAATAAAAACGGTTTGCATATTTTATTCAAGCAGAATAAATGAATCTTTTGAGTATTCCTCAATTAAAAAAAAACACTTTGCTTTCAGCTGTTGGGAAACGTTATCTGACAACTTCGGGTGACAGAATAATTCTTTGTAATGAGGTTAAAAAGGAATCAAGTATCTAAGACCATTTTCAATTAGCCATTCAAAACTGGCTTCTCGTCTCCAATCCTATAGCTTTAGAAATAACTTTAACATGACATTTGGCATTAACTTATCCTGTGTTCGTAATAAAACCCAAAAGAAATTTAAGTGTCTGAAACTGGCAGAGTTTACAAAATCTTTACATGAGGAAGAGGTATATCTTACAGAATCATTTGGTTACATTGTAAGGCAATCAATGGAGACAGAACTGTTCCTGTCATCAACTTGACCCAGGTGAAATTCTCAATATGATAATTCTCCGTGACTCTGAACACTGGCTGGTGACAGCAGGACAATCACACTGCATCGTCGTCGTCACTAAACTTGGACAAAAGTAGCAGACTGAATGAGAAAGGAACAAACTTGGTGCCTGCGCCAACGTAGAACTTGTTCTGAAATTCCACCCTACAAAACAGTGCAGAAAGAACACCACTTGTCAGTGGAGACTGAAGTGACATCCCTGCGTTTCTACAGACAACATTAACGACTCTTAAAAACCCAGCTCTACGCGCTGCTCCGTGGTGCGTGCCCGCCCAGTGCCATGGTAGCGATGGTTCCTCAGCTGAGCGCCCTGTCCCCAGCCAGGCACTTTCCAGCCGGTTGACAGAAAGGCCAGCGAATATCGCCTGCACAATGCCACACCCTCACAGGACTCGGCACAGGGAGCAGGAGGCACACACAGGAGTGACCAGAGGTAGGTACTGTGACCCCGAGAAGCACGCAGGAAGCTGACACAGCCTCTACCCGCCTGTCCCTCCCCAGCCCTGGGCACCCATGGATGGGGATTTCTGAAGGCCTCTGGCTCAGATCTGACCTGCTGGCAGGAAGGGACTGGTCACCTCCCGCCCTGCCCCTCCCCGTTCCCTGCTCCTCCTGCAGCCCTCTGCCATGCCCACGCCTCTGTCTTGGAGCCAGCTGCTCATGGGCTGAAACCTAAGATTGTGAGCGGAAATTAACCTCTCCTTTAACCAGGGACCCACACACACAGAAGCCACAAAGCAGATGTATAGTGGTGCAAACCTCGAACTCAGCACTCAGAGGCTGAGGCAGGAGGATCACCATGAGTTCAAGGCCGGCCTGGGATACATGGCAAGATCTTGTTTTTTTTTTTTTGTCTTTTTGAGACAGGGTCTCACTATGTGGTTCAGCTCATTTGTGTAGCTCAGGCTGGTCTCGAACTCACAATGATTTTCCTGCCTCAGCCTCCCAAGTGCTGGGATTATATACACCACCATGCCTGGCTTTGAAAAATACTTTTTCTACAAGCATCGGCTTGCTTTCCCTTGTCAGTAAAAAATTTCAGTTTAATCAGAGGGTTTGAATACAGATACCACAATACCATGGCTTAGCCTAGAATGTCCCCCAAGTGGCTCATGTGTGCAGAGGCTTTTAGAAGGTGACAAGGTTACGGGTGCTAGAGCTGTGGGAAGGTGGGGTCTGGCTGGAAGGCTGCGCCTCCCTCCCCACCCCTGCCGCTCTGCTTCCTGGACTGATTGTGACCCCAAGCGGGGGAAGCCCTGTCCCGAGGCCCGCTTCCTACTCACCAGTGGAGGCGGATGGCGTGGAGAAAAGCAGAAAGCCCTTCCATGACCAGCAGGATGAAAATGGTGAGAACTGTGAAGACGGCGATGACCAGGAAGAGCAGCAGGACCCCGAAGGTGGTGTCCACGCGGAGCCCCACGCGCATCACCATGGCCCACAGCACGTCCGACAGCTCTGCAAGGCAAGGCCGGAGGTCACTCTCTGTCCAAGCAGCCACACCTCTTCCTGCCAAGTCACAGATGTGCAAGGAAGAGAAAAATAGTAAACCTATTCTTTCAGAGTTAGTAGCAGGAAGCATTAAAGTGTTTTCTTTCCCTATTTTTTTTTTTAAAGAAAAGACTGGCCGCTCCCGTCTCCTCTTGGCTTGCAAAGGTCCGTGGCACTGCCTGTGCCTTCGAACTGTGCAGCGGGGTCACCGACCCCGCACCAGTGCGGCTGTCAGCGCAGGGCACTGGGGCGCTGGGAGGAGGCCACGGTACATGGACTGCCCATGCACGCCGCTTCGGTCCCCTTCGGCTGGAGCCGCTCGAGCTCCTGCAGGCGACTTACGCGTGTGGGCCAGGCTGAGCGCCCAGAGCCGCAGGTAGGACGCGGTGTTGGAGATGCAGCCCAGGCAGTACTCGATGGAGTGGATCGCCTGCGTCATCAGGATCTCTCCGAAGTTGAACTGGGGGGAGGGAAGTCACATGCATGTCACACAGGCTGTGTCTGCGCTGCGTCGGCCTCGAAGCCTACCCTGGGGGCCCACAAGAAGAGCTGCCTTCTGGGATGTGGGGCAAGGACAGCAAGGCTGACCAGCTCCCTGGCCACAGGTTTGGCTCTCCCAGCCTCAGTTTCCCTCAGGTGAGCTGAGGGCGCCCAACTAGAGGACTCTGATGTTCCCAATGGCCACCCACAGGGCGCCCAGTGAGATCCCACAGCAGCCCCAGAAGCCATCACACACCAGGGGAGGGCGCTGGCTCCCTGCTTCCTGGGGCAGAGCCTGCTATAGAGGCCAGGAGGACCGTGGAAGGGGTCTGTCGGTCTGGATCTCAAGTGTCCCCAGACATCTCCGTCTTTGGAAGAGGATAAGATCTCCAGCACTGTGCTCGTCAGCAGATTCACTCAGGGGTGAATGTGCTGTTGGGAGCTGGGGCCTGGCTGGAGATGGCCCTCCGGCCACAGGCTGTGACCAGCAGGGAACACTTTTGTCCCTGGCCCCTCCCTCCTCACTGCTTGCCAGCTGCCATGAGGTAAACAGCTCTCCGCCACAGCCCCCTCCACTGCGCGTTCAGCTTTGGAGCCAGCCCACCATGGACTGAACCCACCGGAAACCTGAGCCAAGTAACTCTCTCCCCTGTGGAGCTGTGGGTGCAGGTACTGGATCCTTGTGACAGGAAAGTGACTAAGACAGTGCCTGGGACAGCAAAACCCTGGGCAAAACGCCCCTAAGCTTCAGGCCAGCTGTTTTGTCCTATTCCATCATGCTAGGAAATTATTAAACATCCCAAATCGAAACACTAACTTACATAGTAACAAAACAGAAATTCGGTTTGATCTTTACTAAGCAGCTAAATAGTTTCCAAGAAAACACAATAAGACAGGGGAGTGCCCTGCTCTATTCTGTCTGTCCAGGACTCCGCCGGCCACCCTGGGGACACTATTTCTTCTGCTGTCCACAGGGGAGTTGCTGTGGACTGACTGTGCCCTCCCGAGATGCCTGTGGCGAAATCCCTAACCCCAAAGTGACTGTATGTGCACACAGATCCTTTAAAAAGAGGCTCAGGGGTGCCCTGACCCCCCAGCCCTGGTGACTTTAGGGAGAAGCACCTGCCCCAGGACTCCACGAGCCAGGAGTGGCTCCAGGGACCCAAAGCTACCAGGCCCTGAGCTGGCTGCAGGGCCCTGAACCCCGAGTGGACAGGGTAAGCTGCCGGTGTGTGGTATCGTCAGGCGGCTCCGCAACATTAAGATGGTAGTCACTGGCCAGTAATATGCAAGTGACCCCGCCAGGCCCATCGAGTGGCTCCCTGGGGTCCCTCCTTGGGTCCCCCTGAGGGCAGTGTGCAGTGAGACGCTTCCTCTCTGGCTGAAGACTGAAGAAAGGGGGCCCAGGGCTGCCTGTGGCCCCAAGGTCATGGGGCCAATCAGCTTGGGGACAGAAAGCAAACTGGGGCACGGCCTCTTGGAACTGGAGATTCGGTCCACTCAGACACAACCCATGCCTGAAACCAGCTCTACTCTGTCCCTGGTGAGCCAGCCGATTCCCTGTGACATCAGTGTGACCTGGGGGTTTCATTTCTGCCACTGTAAAAAGCCTCTGGCTGCTATGGGAATCTTCCGAAAGCCACGTCACTCACACTATAACTTGCCGGTGACAAGCTCAATCCCAGTGCAGGGGGGAAATGACGGAACAGAGGGCCAAGCAGATCCATGATCAGCCACGCCAGTGGGGGACCCGGAGAGCGAGGGCAGGCTCCTCACAAGCCCCGCAGTTTGCTTTGCTCCTTAGTCACTAGCGCTGCTGCTGTGATTATCCACGCTCCCCACCAGCGAGGGATAGTTACCTCCTCACACGTCACTTCTCTGCATCTGGGCTCCTGGTTACTTCCCTCCTCGATGTCCTGGTTCCCCAACAGAGACAACTCCTCCTCGCTGTCTCTCCTCACGAGTGTGTAGCCGCTCTAGTATCAAGAGCAAGGGGTCAGGGCCCCTTGTGGGGGACAAAACCCACGTGGGCTCGCGTGCTGACTCAGCCCCTTGGGAAGGAACAGTTCCTGGAGGTTGAACGCACGCACGCACTTGCTGCCCTTAAGCAGGCGCCTAGGTGGTGGGGAGAGGGAAGCCCAGAGGTGGCTGTGGAAAGGGCTGGCCGGAGGGGAGGTCGGTGCGGCATTGTGGTGGCGCTGGGTAATGACACATGGCATGTCTGGTGACCCAACACCTGCACTTCCGGTGTATCCCCAAAAACAGTGGAAGTAGAGACGCCAAGAGCAGCCAGAGCCACAGCAGCATCATTCACGAGGGCCAAAAGGTGGGACAGCACAGGTGTCCGTGGATGCGTGCATGGTCGACCATATGCACAGGCCCCAAAGCCTCCTGCACCCACAGGAGGAGCCCGGGGAGCCACTGGACCATGGCTGTGACAGTGGCTTAGTCCACTGACTGGCTCAGCATGGTTCTGGGTGTGGACCCTGGGAGGGCCCACCGGGCCTGGGTGGCACCACCCAGCGGCTGTGGCCTGGGCGGGACAAGGGGAGGGAAGGCTCCAGCGCTGCTGCTGCTCCGCCTGCCCTGCCACGGGCTGTCTCCCCTGCTGCCCCTGCCGTGGAGCCGCCTACTGCGGCCCAGAACCTCTGCCAGCTGGGAGCCAGTGCACGCGTGGGGTCAGGTGTTTTGTCTCAGTGATGAGGAAGTAACTAAGACAGCAGCATAACCATCCAGGGGAACACTAAACACCCTTTAAAAGGAGACTTGAATTAATACACTAGAACATGGATGAATCTTAAGGAAATTACAGTGAATAAAACAAGCCAGACACAGAAGGACAAATACATGATTCTGGCAGGCGCGGTGCCACAAGTCTACAATCCCCGTTACTGAGCCTGAGGCGGGAGGACCGCAGGTTTGAGGTCAGCCTGGGCAAGTCAGCAAGACCTTGTCTCAAATTAAAGTCAATAGAAAAGTGGGGCTCAGTTGTAGAGGGCCCTTGGGTTCAATCTCAAGTACTCTTTTAAAGAAAAGTCAGGTAATGGGCTGGGGATTTAGGTCAGTGGCACAAGTGCCTGCCTGGCAAGCACTAGGTCATGAGTTCAATCTCCGGTACAAAAAAAAAATAAATAAATAAAAGGTCAGGTTTAAAAAAAAAAAGAAAAAGGTGTGGTGGTGCACACCTGTGATCCTAGTCCTTAGGAGGCTGAGGCAGGAGGATCACCCCATGTTCAAGGCCAGCTTGGACCACGTAGTAAGTTCAAGGCCAGTCTGGACTACACTGGGAGACTGCATCTCAAAAAACCGAAACGGAGAAGATCCGCCTCACGCCACGCAGCCAGGTCACACTTACCCGACTCACCCCGAAGCAGCCCTGCCCGTGATGCAGCCACAGCAGGAAGAGTGGTTTCCCCAGGAAGAGGATGGGCACGGACAGCACGGTGATGGCCAGCAGCACCCTCTGGACGTACGCCTGCGGGGCACAGGAGACCGGGAGCCCTCAGAGCAGCAGCGTCGGGACCCCTGGTCACATTGGCCGAGGCCAGACAGGGCCGCTGGGCAGGCAGCACCAGGGACGCTGTGCCTGCTCGCATGGGCCAGGGGACCCCTCGCTCTGCCCCGAACTCAAGGCTCAACACCAGGCCTACGAGCAGCGCGAATGACTCGGTGACTACGTGTTATTCTGACTCTTACGGGGACTGAACTATGACATTTTCTGGAAATGCCACAAATGGGAAACAGAAACCTACAGGAGGAGGACAGCGATCTGAGCCCAGCCTGGCAGCCCGGGGACTCAGCGGGACGGACCCTGTCTGACCAAACTCCAGGTCTGGGCTGTAGGTCAGCGCAGGCCCCAGGTTCAATCCCCAGAGCAGCAAAACACAGGAGCAGGGGCTGAGGGTGAGGCCGGGACAGAGCGCAGCTGAGCATGCGCAGGCTACACGCACACGCATGCGTGCGTACACACACACACACACACACAGCCACACGGTGTCTGTGGCTTGGGGTAAAAATGAGCAGTGTGCTGTGCGCTGTGTGTCCCCTTCTGGCCACCACTTGCTGGAGACAGGCTCTCAGGGTCACAGTGCCACCCAAGTCGGCAGTTCTTGCTGTCCGGGCACCAACACCTCCTGAAAGGCCCGAGAGGAGGAGCCACAGTACAACAGCATGGGAGCTCTGGGCCACAGGCCAGGAAGACCCGGGTTCAACTCCTGCCCTGGCAGCTCCTGCCTCACTGGACTCCCTGGGCTACAGGCTGTGGTCCGCACGATGGAGGCCACTACCTGCCCCGTGGGGCTGTCGTGCAGACCAAGAAAGAAGGGGCAGGGACCATGCACAGCAGGTGCACAGCCGGTGCTAGGGGAGGCAGGCCCTGCGCTGATCCTCCTGACAGCGTGCCTATGCCCCGCTGACCTGGGTTCCTCTGTACCTGCGGCCTTCTAAATGTACAATGAAACAATGACCATGCTGTAAAGTCATGAACAAGAGAAATAGAAAAGCAGAAACCCAAGAAGTTCAAGAAGAATTGTGCAAGCCGGGCATGGTGGTGCACGCCTGAACCCCAGCTGCTCTGGAGGCTGAGGCAGGAGGATCATGAGATCAAGCCCAGCCTGGGCAAACTGGTGAGAACCTGTCTCAGAGCCAGACAGAAAGGCCTAGGGATGCAGCGGCCCGGTGGTTCCTCTGCAGTACTGGAGGGAAGAGAAGCTTGTAAACCAAGCCCAAAGTCCGAAAGCTGAGCTGCGGGTCCGGCAGCCGAGGGAGGGTGCAGGAGGACCACGTGCTCCCCGCAGGCCCCCAGAACGAGAGCAAAGCCTCGGCTGGGAGGAACCCAGGAAGCATACAGCACGAGTCACAGTGCGGCCAGGCCCTGGCCAAGCCCGAGAGACCCCACTGCTTGCTATGCCAAGCAGCATCTTTTTATACTTTGCAAATGAGGAAACTGAGGCACAAAGAAGTGCAAAGCTGCACCTTGAGGACACAGCAGAGAGGGCTGTGTCCAGCTGGGCAGTGAGCCCTGAGTGCCATCCGACCTCACATGGCGAGTAGTTCCGGGGAGGCCTCGGTGGCCAGGCCTGGGGACCGGGCAGCCCCAGGGACCTTCTCAGAATGCACTTCCCACCAGGGCCGCCGGCCGCAGGGTCAGCGACTTTGGCCATTCCTGGGAGCAGAGGGACGGTGTATGCAGAGCGCCCCGACTCCGCCTGCTGACACAAAGGAGAGGTGGGCTCACCTGGCCCGGGTAGAGGCCGCTGGCCTCGTTGGTGGGGAACAGGAACATGTTGATGAAGTCGATGAGGATGCTGGGCGCCTCCCTGGAGGTGGCGGCCGAGTACGCCAGCCACTTGTAGACGATCATGAAGATGAGGTACCCAAAGATGCACAGCATGAAGAGGAGCTCGGGGACTGACACCAGGTAGATGTTGAACTTCTTCCGGAAGTGCCTGGGGAGACGACAGCCGGTGATGAGAGGTGGGAGATGGAGGGCATGTTCGGCCGGAATCCTGGGGCCAAAGCCACGCAGGCCACCTCAGGGTCACCGTGTGTGTCTGGGAGGCTCTGTGCCCATGCTCTAGCTTGGTCCGCAGGGGACGGAGATGAGGGCAGCAGAAATGACTACGGTCTGTGTGGCCAAAGCCCGCTCAAACCTTCTCCTTGGTGCCCTTTCTTTGTCTCTCTGAGACAAGGTCTTGCCATGCAGTCCAGGCTGGCCCTGAACTCACTATGGAGCCCAGGCTGGTCTCGAACTCATGGCGCCTGCCTCGGCCTCCCTAGTACTTGGATTACAGGTGTGCGCCACCTTAGCAGGCCAACCTCTTGTGACTTTATTGGGTGCCACAAGTTACTGGTGACTCTAGCTTCAGGAAGTTCTATCTTAAGTCACATAAAAGTTTTTCAGGATTCCAATTACGCTAAAACTTAAAGCTGTACTAATTACACAGAATATGGTTAGGAGATAATGATGGACTGGTCTGGTTAGAAAAAAAAGGTACAGTTCCCGGTACTAGAAGGAAAAAGAAAGGGAACGAGCCCTAAATTCTAATGACGCACTCATCCACAAAACAAAAACACAACCTAGTTTTCCCTGTTGTTTTTTTTGAGACAGGGTCTTGCTTTGAAGTCCAGGCTGGCCTTGAACTCACTGTGGAGCCCAGGCTGGTCTCAACCTTGCAGGGATCCTCCTGCCTCAGCCTCCCAAGACGTGCACCTCTGTGCCTGGCACAGCTTGCTAATTTATAACATTAAAAAGGAGTGTGATAAAACCCACTTCCAGAAGTAACTACAGCTTCCCATGGGGCGCATCTCCCGGCTGGCACAGAGGCTCCATGAGGGGAGTCTGGGCTGCGTGACCAGATCCCAGACCAACACGCACAGCCCCACCGCCACCCCTCCCTCCCCCACCCACCATGAGCAGGCCCCTCTGCGAGGCGCCAGGCGTGGTACAGATCGGAGCTCTGAGGCAAGCGTGTACTTACAAGTGGTTAAATATTCCCAGGATGACGCCGAAAGTCATGTGGGTAATCCCTAAAATCACAGACATCTTCATTTTGAAAGAATTTAGGAAGGTGAGGCGATTTGTGGCCAAGTTCCAGATCTAAAGCCAAACGAGAGAAGCATGAAGGATTAAACGCTGTGCACAGCGACACTGGAGCGAGCTGCTGTCCTGTGTGCGGCTGTGCGCGGCTACAGAGGCCGCTGCACTGCAGTGTGAGTCACTGCTGCCCAGCTCCCCAGGGCCAGGCCCGGCCCACTGACCCAAGACAGCGCAGCCCCAAAATCCCCACATAGAAGGTGCCGGTGGCCAGGGGGCCGTGGGGCCCACTCCGTCCACTCCGCCCCACACCTCCTCTCTGGAAATCCCTCCCGCGCTCCCCCAGGCCAGACTCTGCCCCTGCCCTGTGTCCGGTCCCAGGCTGTCTGCACTGCGGCCTCCACCCTTGAGCCCCTCTGGTTTGCTGTTTCTGTGTCCCTCCTGGGGCTGAACCCTAAGCCTCTGCGCTGAACAGCACCCTCCGCCCTTTTTGCTTTTGGACAGGATCTCACTGCTTTGCTGATTCTCCAGGGTGGGCCTGAACTTGTGATCCTCCTGCCTCAGCCTCCCAGTGCTAACATGCCAAGTATGTACCCCCACGCCTAGTTTGTTCCATTTTTGAAAATATTCTTTTTAAGTAAAAGTAAGATTTTAGGAGAATAATTTTTTTTCTTTTTTCTTTTTTAAATTTTATTTTAAAAGGGATTAAAATTAAACACAACAAAACAGAACAGAATGGGACATAAGAAAGCATAAATTTCAAAGCTAGACAACCGGAGATCTTCACTATCTGTCATATTGTCTCTTGTTTTCTTCCACAAGGTTGTCCTTATCTTTGCATATGGAGAGCTCATACTAAATAACATAGCCAATCTTTTCACAAGATGTGTAGTTCACTGGCTCCCATTTGCTAGGCAGGGGGGAGCAGGAGGGAGGACACGGGATGGGGGACAGGACATGAGATGTTTGATTCTCAGCCCACATGCAGGCAGGATCAGTCGCCCCCAGAGATGGGAAGAGTTTTTTGTTCTCCTGGCACCCCAAGTCAAGTGCACTGTTCAGGTCCCAATGGGCCAGGGTCTCTCTTCTTCAGGCTGCTGAAAGTTGGCCACACTCACAGCCATCCCCCAGAGAGGGGAGGAGTTCCTTGTTCTCCCAGCACCCCAAGTAAACTGCACTGTGCAGGTCCCGACGTGCCAGGGTCTCTCCCTTGAAGGCACCCTAAAGTCCGCCATACTCACCTGCTATTTCTTTCTAATGAATTGACCATTCCATTTCCAAAGTTCTAAAATGGCCAACAGACCACAGAAAGAATTCTCTTTAGGCTCCTGTTTGAAACCAGCAGCTACAACAATCTGTTGGCCTTGCTTCAGGGCCACTTAGGAGAAGAATTTAAGGCTGGGAGCTAGAGGGAAGAAGTGGGGACCCATGCTCACTGATTTAGATAAAGGAGTCGTGTCAGAGCGGCCCCACACTGCAGAGCTGCAGTATCCCCGAGGCATGGACAGTCGACCCGTGAATGCTGAGGCTGAGGCAGAACCACCTCTTGGCGGGACTGCAGAACACAGCCGAGCTGCTTTGTGGCCTCCAGAGCAGCGTGGCAGGGCTCCCACAGGCCATGGCAGGCCTGGCACTGGGCACCTCAGAACCACGGCCACATCCTAGTGTGAATGCAAAAGGGAAACCGGCCCAGACTGCGACCCGGCCTCCCCCGCGGCCCGCACACCTCACACAGGCTCTCCTCCGGGTCCCCTCAGATTAGCAGGGACTCCGGCTGCAAAGCGCTCTCTTAAAGACATCGCTGTAAACTTTTCCCATTACATTAAGACTTAGGAGTGACACTGGGTCACACGTGCTGTCTGGAGGAGAGCCTGCACGGGGCACACTCCAACACCTGGCTCCTCGCAGAGCTCAGGAGACGAGCACTACACTGCTTTTTGTTCTGTGTGTCTGCTTGCTCCTGTTTACATAATGACAGCCACG
>PVJX010032524.1:0-20356 GCA_004027295.1 Dolichotis patagonum
AAAAAAAAAAAAAACTCTTGCAACCCCGGCCACAATCCCGGCCGGTGCACACTTCCCCGATCTGCTCCTGGGATAGTGTCACCACTGAGCTCACCTAATAAAGCGCTTTTCTTTTTATTTTTGGAGTCTGTTGTTTTTGGCCAACACAAGAATCAAATGATCATATCAATAGTTGCATAAAAAGCTTTTGATAAAATCCAATGCTCATTCATGAAAAGAGCCCTATGGAAAATCTAAATAGATGCTCTATACCTCAATCTGATAAAAGCTATATATGATAAACCAACAGGCAATATCATGCTGAATGGACAAAAACTGAAAACTTTCACTTTAAAGTCAGGACCAAGACAAGGCTGTCCACTATCACCACTCCTATGCTTTTTGAAACATTAGGCAGAAAAATTAGACAAGAAAGAGAAATAAAAGGATTAAGCATAGGAAAGGAAGAAAATACATTATCATTATTTGCATATGACAGGATATTCTACATTGAAGACCCCCAAAATTCCATTGAAAGATTTCTATATGTAATAACCAAATTCAGTAATGTAGATGGATACAAAATCAACACTCAAAAATCAATAGCATTCCTGTAGACAAACAACAAAAACTCACTGAGAGAAAAATAAGAGAAACTACACCCTTAATAATAGCATCCAAAAAAATGAAATAATTAGGAATAAATCTAACAGAGGAAGTAAAAGATCTATTCTCTAAAAATTACAGTACTCTGAAAAAAGAAATTGAAGAGGGTCTCAGAAAATGGAAACACATTCTTTGTTCATGGATAGAAAGAACAAACATTGTGAAAGTGGCCATTCTCCCAAAACTGTTATACAGATTTAAGGTAACTCCAATTAAAATATCATTAGCATCCCTCACAGATCTAGAGAAATCATTCCTAAAATTCTTTTGGAACCAGAAGAGACCTAGAATAGCAAAGGCTATTCTGGGCAACACAGGCAAGGCAGACAGAATCAGAATCCCTGACTTGAAGCATGATAGTGGAATAAAAACAGACTTGAAGATCAATGGAATAGATTAGAAGATATAGTCACAACTAGAAACAAACTCAGCCACCTTATATTCAACAAAAGGACTAAACATATTCTCTGCAAGAAAGACAGACACTTTAAGAATTGGTGCTAGAAAAACTGGCTTTCCACATGCCAAACACTAAAACTAGACCCATGCCTATCACCATGCACTAAAATCAAGATGGATCAAAGATGCAAGTATTAAAATAGAAACACTAAATCTGATGGAAGACAAAGTAGGTAGAAATCTTGACGACATAGGGGTAGGCAGGGAATTCATGAACAAAAATCAAACTGCACAGGAAATTCTTCCCATAATCAAAAACTAGGATCTCGTCTTATTAAGTTTTTGCATGCCAAAAGAAATCTCCACCATAGTGAAAGAAAATCTACAAATTGGGAAAAAATATTAGTCAACTGTCCCTCAGACAAAGGACTTTTATCTAGAACATATAAAGAATTAAAATAAATCAGGCGACCGAAATTCAGAGACCCAATCCAAAAATAGGCATTTGAGATGAATATATACTTCTCAGATGAAGAAATATAAACACCAAATAAAGATATCAAAAAATATCAGCATAAATGGTCATTGGAGAAATGTAAATTAAAACAACACTGAGATTCCATCTCACCCCCAGAAAAAATAGCCAAAATCAAGAAAACCACCAATAACAAATGCTAGAGAGGGTGTGAGGAAAAAGGAACTCTTCTCTACTTTTGGTGGGAGTGTAACTGGTGCATCCCCTGTGGAAATCAGTCTCAAGATTCCTCAAAAAGCTGGGATTTTAGGTACTATTTGACCCAGGCATTCCACTTCTGGGCATATTCCCAGAAGATCTTAAAACATCATACCACAGTGATGTATGTGCACCCATGTTTATAGCAGCACAATTTGTAATAGCCAGATCTTGGAAACAATCCAAAGGCCCATCAACTGAGGCATGAATAAAACTAAATATATTCATACAAGACTGATCTACTCCTATGGATGTTAACTGTCTTGCTCCAAGAACTAACAGAATTAGTAGTAAAATCATCTTAGTAATCTCTTCCTTCTTTTCTCCTTTTTTTCCCCATATATCTCAGGGAAAAGAAGAAAAGAAGGAAGAGAAAAGAGAAAAGATATAAATTTGTATATCACAAGATATAAATCACAAGATATCTTGTAAATAACAAGATATAAATTTGTATAAAGTGTATATAAATGCTTAATATTACTAATATGATTGCTTTTGATTGGTTTTAGTCTATTTTCAATTATTTTATTTCAACATGTGTGAAGGTATGGACAGGTATTTTGAAGAAAACAATAAGCATCATGGTAGCCATTATTGATTTCCTAGTGTTTGGTTTTGAAGACTCATAAAGCTCTCATTCTTTTGATTGTTCTTATACTATTTGTTTTGTATTAATTTATTGTGTGAAGGTATGGACAATTATTTCAAAGAAAACAAGAGATATTATGGTAGCCACTGTTGATTTCCTGTTGTCTTGTTTTGAATTCCTGTGTTATTTGTGCTGTTTTATTCTCATCTGTTTTGTTCTGTTTTGATTTTTTTGGTTTTATTCTTTTTAAAATAAAAAAGACTAACTGATATGAATGAAATACTTTAAAGAAGTCTAAGGTTTAGGCAGTGGCATGGCTACTGTTAGGAACTTTTAGCCAGATCTACATTGATAATCAAGATCAAGGATCCCAGAAGAATGATTTAAAACACTTTGAATTTGGACAGAAAGGAAGCACCAGTAAGACGGAAAAGAGCAGAACTTGGTTTCTGAGAAGCAACAGAAAAATAGAAAAGTTGGTCTAAGAAAATCACAAAAACCAACAAGACTCCACCCTTTGGAACCTCAAAATTGCAAAGGTAGAAATCTTTGCTTTGCAAAGAGACTCCCAGAACACTAAGATTCAGAATGGTGGTGTCCTAGGAAATTTTGTTCCTCTGTTCACAGTGATCATAAATCAGGTTCTCAAACCTTACAACCAATAGAGGAGAAAGCCTGCCTACTTCTTTGGTTGGTAGAAAACTTCAGCAATATCCAAATGATCCTGGTTTTAGATACATGCAGAATGCAAGACTTATGGGGTCAGAAATGCTTCCACCCAGATTTCAGAAGAAGCCCTTATAGACAAAGCAATATGCACTACAGAGGGCAGTATATGAAGCTGTGGGTGTGAATCCAAAGGTGCAGTGTTGAAGGTTGGAGAAGCTAAGAAAATGGATCATATTAAAGAAAGACTGTAGAGAATGAGCAGAGCCAGCCCAAGAAAGAAGCCATGAGAGAAACAATCATACATGGTGTTGTAGGGACAGAGTCATTCAACCACTTTGGAGTTCACATCTTGCCACAGATTACCCTGGATGCTGGACATGGAATTATAGGTCTTAATGTGGACCCTGCTGGATTTTTGATTTGCTGTGGTTCTATTCCTTTCTATCACCCTATTTGTGCCATCTGGAATGGTAATGTTTATTTATGTTGGAGATGTTTAACACTTTTTATTTGCACAAGGCCTTACAGCTAAGATTTTCCATAAAGCTTAGAGGAGACTTTGGACTTAAACTTTCAGCAATGCTGAATTCTTTGATATGGACTAAATGCCTTTGCATAGTGATGAGCATGAGTCTTTTGGGAGCCAGGAAAAATGTTATGCTTTGTATCTAGATGCCCTCAAAAGCATCTAGATATAAATGAAATTTCCAACCTATGACATCATAGGCTAGATTATGGCTAGATGGAAGATGGCTAGATTATGGATAGATAGAAGATTTCTAGATTAGAGTGTATGATGCTGGAATTAAGGATGTGATGCTGAGACTAAGGGTATGATGGGGAATTAAGTGTGCCTCACCCTGGGAATGGGTGGCACCACCCAAAAGGAAGGAATCCTGAATGGAACATAAAGAGACAGAAAGAAGCTGCTTCACTACTTTGCAGCTTTGCTACCTTCTGCCTGCCCTGCCGCACTTAGTCTGTTTCTCTTCTGCAATAGCCCTCTGTAATGTTACCTTACCTTGAAGCCAGAAAATTAAGGACTGAAATCTCTACAAAATGTGAACTAAATAAACCTTTCCTCTCTTAAATTGTGGGTGTCAGCTATTTTGTCTCAGCAACAAATGAAAAGTAACTAAGGTATTCCTTAACATTTTATTGGCTCATTATCCTGTGCACATAAAAATCTGAAAACTTTACTCATCTCAAACAAACAAAATTCCTTCCTTTCTTGAATCACATTCTGTTTTTTGATAGTATCTTTCATCTCTCCTTACATGATCAAGCCTCTATAACAAGTAATATATACATGATATTTCTACTTCCTCACCACAAATTCTTTCATTAACCTATGACTTGATTTCATTCTTACTGTTGTACTAAATCGTTCTCGCCGAAGTCTGCAGGGTCCTCTTTACTTTCTATATACACAGATGCTTTTTAATTCTTACCTTAAACTCTTAAGCATATTTTGCATAACATCTCCCTCCATCTTTATTTTTACCCTGCTTTTAGCCTCTATGGTACCACATTTGCCTGGTTTCTCTCCAATATCTGTTTACTCTTTTTAGTATCTTTCCTTTGCTTAACCATATCTAAAACTCGTTGGTCTTCCATTCAAGCTCTCTCTTCTTGTCTTTTCATCCCTGGGAGGTTAATTAACCTCAACCAATTCCATAACAACTGTATGCTCACAACTCCCAAATCTATATCTCAACCCTAGAGCTTCTATGTAAACTTCAGATCCATGTATATAAATGTTATCTAGATATCTTCACTTGTGATGCTCTACACTGAAGGGTACACTATTGTGAATTCTTGTTCAAGTTCTAGCTCTCACATTAACCACCAAAAATTATCCATTTTTGCTCTTGATGCCCAGATTTTTTCATCTGTAAAATGGGAATGATAGTAACCACCTATGGCAATTATATGAACTCCTGAGCATAAAACTCATAACAGGTCCTGGAACACAGTAAGCATGCAATAAATGTTAATTATTACTACTTATTATCATTTTATCAGTTCATCATAGCCCAAAATGAATTTATCATTTTTGCCCTGCCTGAGCTTGTTTCTTGCTTGTACCCCTTAAAATATTTATGGTCAAAATTCCGTAGTCCAAACTTAGAAACCCAAAAATCATTCTAGATCTCCTCATCTTCCCTTCCTCCTTCTCCTCTTCCCTCTCCCATTTCGCTTCCTATTTCTTGTTATCCTTCCCTCTTTCTTTAGTGCTATTTTGGTCAACATTGAGAGTAACTTTTATTTCTTTCAGTATTTAACTTGTGCTCTTACTGAGGTCCAAGTTATGGCTTGAAAACATGACAGCTGGAAATTTTTCCTTGGTATTAATCTTTCAGAACCTCTTTAAATTACATTGGTTATTCACCTAATGTCTCTGTCATGACTAATCATTCATGTTTTTGTTTATCTGTCTTCTGGGTTCCTGCTTAATTGCCAGAACTATTAATCTCATGCTCTACAAATTTAAACTTTAAGTATAGGCCAGTATGGAATCCTCTAGTTTGAAGAAGTTTTCAGAGACTCATTTTCCAAAGCTAAGGAACTCATGTCGAATCATGTAAACAAGAAAGGATCTGGTGAAAATCTTGTCATCTTTCTCCATAGCACAGTTCAGAAGGTCTTCCACTGGAAAAAAATGCATCATTGCATTTGTATGTCTTTTAGAGGTTTCCTAGATTAAAGTGATACTGCACAAACCTCAAAAGAACTTCTATCTATCTTCAGCACTTTGGGAGAATGAGGCAGGAGAATCTCAAGTTCAAGCCAAGCCTAGGCAACTTAGCAATTGATAAGGCCTTTTCTCAAACTAAAAAAAATAGTCTGTGGATATAGCTCAGTAAAAAGAGCCTGTGTTCAATTCCCAGTGCAATGAAAAAGAACTTCTGTTCCCCTAAGTGGGTAACATGCCTCTTAAACTAGGAGATAAGAAGTAGGCAATATATACAACAATAATAGCAGCATGACTGAGCTGGATACTGTATTATGTGCTTAAAATATTTATAGCTTCAAAAAGCCCTATAATGTGGATATAATGATGATCCCCAATTTTAAACTCAAAAAACTAACAAATTTACAAAATTAAAGTAATTTAGCCAAGGTCACATTGTAGAACCAGAACTAAGATCTTTTGATTCAAACATATTATTATATTATATAGAGGTAATCATTTGTAGAAGTAGCTACCATTTGTTGAACATTTACTATGTACTAAACACTCTGTTCTAAGTCCTCTATATATGGTTTCAAAAACCATGTAATAAGTATATAATACTTTTACCTTGTTCTTCAAATACTCTAGAACCCTTAAAATTTGATTGTATTAGTTAGTTTCCTGTTAAGGGAACAAAATACTTGATGCACACAACTTTTTAAAAAAAGAGATTTAATTGATCACATAGCTTCAGTCAATTCATTCCATAGTAAGTTGGCTCAAAGGAAGAAACCTCATGGAGGAAGGATGTAGCATAGCAAAGTTGCTTAGTTCATTATAGCTGTGAAGCAGGGGAAGAAAGCAGTACAAGACAGGCAGGAACTAGGGACTATATATAGTACCCAAGATCACACTTCATAATCCACCAAGACACGCTCAGAAGTGTACTCCACCAACCAGCTGTACAACTCCAAAACCAATCAAGTTAACCCAATGAAACCTAACCATTGTGCATGCACACACACACACACACACACACACTAACCCCTACCTCTCACAACTCACAAAAACTAACTGTAAACTTTTGATGATGCAACTCAACTATCTAAAAAAATTTTTTTTCTAGTTGCAGGTGATTTCAGTACCGCTTTTTCCTTTCATCTATGCCACAGTCCCTAGCCCTGCCATTTCTTCCACTTCTCATTCAAATTTCTAAACTTCCAAACTATGACTCCTCTACCTCTCCCTACTCAGCTGCCATCATACCTGACCAAGAAAATTTGTTGCAGACAGGCATGGCAGTACACATCTATAATCTCAGCATTTGGGAGGCTGATGCAGGAGGGCTGTCGTGAATTCGAGACCAGACTGGGCTGCAATGTGAGCTCAAGGCCAGTCTGAACTACATAATGAAACTCTATCTCAAAAACGCAAAAAGGAAGGAAGGAAGGAAGAAAGGAAGGAAGGAAGGAAGGAAGGAAGGAAGGAAAGAAAGAAAGAAAGAAAGAAAGAAAGAAAGAAAGAAAGAAAGAAATTGTTTGCATGGATTCTACACATTGGGTCAAATGGGAGCGCTCTCTAGACCCTCCTCCTGCAGGTTATTCAAATGTAAAGTAATTCAAAATGCATAAAATTAAAATGTAGTTCCTTAGTCACACACTCTTAATTACTGTCACTAAACTATGCTAATAAAGGCCTAAATTATAAGGCAATAACTATAAAAAGCTATTGAGAAAAAGAAGACAAAAATACCTGGTTCTAAGGAAGAGGAGCAGCACAAATATTTCCAAGTTTCAACCTAAATAGCTGAAAGAAAAATGATACGGTAGGCTAATTAATGAACTCCAATGATATCTATATTCTGATCCTAACAACTTGTAAATTTTACCTTATATGGTAGAAGGCCCTTACAATATAATTGAGTTATGGTTCTTGATATAGAGCAATTATCCAGGATTATCAAGGCAGGCGCTAAATGTAATTATAAGTGTCTTCATAACAGCAAGATAGAGATTTGAATATAGAGAAGAAGGTAATGAGATACAAGCAGAAAGAAATTCAAAGGTGCTACACTTTCAGCTTAAAAGTTGGTGGAAGTGGCCATTAATAAAGTAATGTAAGGAATTCAGCTCTAGAAGATGGAAAAAAAAAACATGAAAAAAAATTTCCTTTTCAGAGTTCTGTTTCCATTTCTGGGCTCCCTGTTCTGTGTCTATGCAGGCTGATTCTTGTCATCAGTGCTGCAGAATCTGCGACCCAGCACGGACTGGTGAGAGCCTCTGTAGTGCCATGAGTCACTAGCTGACCTCTAGTGTTTTCTTCTGGCCTACATCATGCTGGCTGTGTTAGGTTTTGAAGGCAGCACCAAGATTGGCTTGGGAGTTCTGCAGGATGGAGGTGCTGACGAACCCACTGAAAAACCTATGTTACACCTCCAGGCACAGGATTCCTCCCAGGTGCCACTGTTAGGCACCACCGAGCTATTATCCCAGACTTGCTGCAGGAAGCACTAACAGAAGCTAGATTAACCTCCCAAGATATCAATTGCATTGCTTACACCAAAGGCCCTGGCATGCGTGCCCCATTGGCTTCCGTAGCAGTTGTGGCCCATATGGTGGCTCAGCTGCAGAATAAACCATTGGAAGTTGTGAACCATTGTATAGGTCACATTGAAATGAGCTGCCTCATCACTGCAGCCACCAGTCCAACTGTGATATATGTCAGCAGAGGAAACAATCAGGTCACTGCCTACTCAAAACATCAGTACTGAATCTTCAAGCCACTGAGCTAAATCCCTGCCTGTAGGATTCAAAGATGACACACAGAAACTATCCAGAACATTCACTGTGGTGAATACAATAGGATGTCAGCAAAGATGAATAGAACAATTGCTGACTGGAGCAGTAATGACAGAGTAGATGAGAAATTTTCATGCCTTTCTTCCGCAATTATCACCACACAGATGCCAAGGCTGGTCTACTGAGTGTGGGGCAGAGTGAGAGGGTATAAAACTCAAAGATACTGGAGAAACAATGAATGGCATGGCTTGCAATGGGATCCCTGATAGCAAGAAAGTTAAGGACAATGACAAAGCACATTATAAACTAAAGAGAGGTAATTATAAATGTGATACATGAAAAAGGATGCTCAGTGTGAATAAAAAACAGAAATAAAATAACTCAAAGCTCAGAAATGTTAAATATATGGTTGTGGTTGGCTGAAGGGGCATATGGAAGAGTTGCATACTTGGTGATATTCAAGGAGTTTTACTGAACATTTACGTGACTGACCGTAAAATGAATGAGATTTGTGAGGCAGGAACACAATTCAATAGTGTAAGAAACTCTTAGAGATGAGTAGACAGGAAAATTAGAAGGGATTTCTCATAGATACTCTCTCTATTCCTACAGTTCCAATTGTCACCAAATCACCTTGTGAGCCCAAGAAATAATAAATATTTCTCACATTATGGATGAGGAAAATGAGATGCAGAGAATTTAAATAACATGTCAAGTTCACAAAGCAAAATACGTGTCACGTTTTCTTTATCTGTTCATGTGTTTACATGAAAATGGAGTACTACTCTGATATAGAGGACAAATTCAAGTCATTTGTAGGAAAATACATTCACCATGAGACTATAATGTTAGGTGAAAAAAATCAGACACACGAATTTAAATATGTGGTTTCTTTTATATGAAAGTCCTAAAACATAAATAATTAAAGAACAAAATAAAGGATCAATAACAGGAAATGATGATAGAGATTTTGTAAATGGGGAAGGAAAGCAAGAGACGAAGGGAGGGGAAATGAGAGAAGGAGAAGACTGTATCAAAAGAACAAAGATGTGTCATGTAATGTACCAACTCCCCATAATGAATGTAATCATTACATGCTACAAACTATAGACTCTGGAACTAAAATGTGGAGCTTCATGTGCTTTCCAAGCCATTACATGCCATTACTTTCCGCTGTAATTTTTGACTATAAAGACTCGGGCCTCTTAATTCTATCCATTTCTGTCTCTCCTTTGCTGGAAAAGAGGTTAGCATGGGCGATTAGACTTCAGCAAGCGTCAATAAATCATTACTATTTCTTTTCGAGGACATTTGGTAGCAACTGTTCCTAGAAAGATAATAGAGACACTCAAATTTATACTTAATACTGTACTGTATTAGACATAAATGTCATGACAAAGGGCAGATTTACTGGGATTTATTAGGCTCCCTTTAAGCATTGAAAACATGTGGATACTTCCACACATTTCATATTTTATCTACACTTTGTATAAATACAGATGTCACCAACAAACAAGAGACAATATTTAATTGAAGACAGAGGGAAAAACTGTCAGCAATTTTATAAATGATAACAAGTTCCGTGAAACTAAACCCTTCACAAGTTGCCGATGCCTAAGGATAACATAAGCACAGCCTCAAAACACATCATTTCTGTCTGGTAGAAATACTGTCATTGAAAAAGAGTTGCTAAATGCCATCCAAATTATATCTGAGTTAGTTTCCTTAAGAGATACCAAAGCCAACCATGAGATGGGCTTCAAAAATGCAGTTACTGATTTGCAAAAGTGCAGATCCTGGACTACTCCTAATTTTTTCAGCTACATACTTATCTGCTTAACTATTGACTCTAGAAGTTCAAAAATTTTTCTAGTTCAATCAGGTTGATTGGTAGACACATAATATAAGATCAAAGAAAATCAATTACTTTTGCAATTAATATCTTGCATGATGGTGGCTGTATTAGTTTGGGTTCACTAGAGAAAAGGGAAAATAGAAAATATGTATATAATTATACAAAAACTTTATTAGATAAGCTTACAGGGTCAGAAGCCAGAGATGAGAGAATCCATGAAGGCCATCTGTGCACTAGAGAGTTGAAGAATTCAGGGTCTGTTCAGCCCAAGAAGATGGAAACTTCACAGCTGGAAGTATAGAGGGTACACCACTGGTCCAAGGTTGAGGGCCTGAAAGTTCACTGGAGAGTCACTAATGTGAGTCTGGGTTGGAAGGCTGAAAACCTGGACACCAGAATACCATTGACCAAAGGCAATGGCAGCAAAGTGTGCATCCATTTAGGAAAACTGGGGCACTTGAAAAATAGATACATTTCTTCCTTTCTTTTTTTCTTCCCTTCAGCCTACCAGCCTAATCATTGGTGCCACTCAAACCAAGGGGGGGGGGTCTTCCCACTTCAGTTTGTTAGCCTACATGTCAGTCAGCCATGGACAAAGCCAGAACTTTGCTATGCTAATCAACTATGCATTTCTGCAGCCATCTGAGTTGATATATCATAATTAATGATGAAGATCATGATAGTGGTGAAATTGCTAATGATGATGATAATAGCTAACAGGTATTTGCTGTATACCATGTGTCAGGCACTAGCCTGAGCATTTTCATTACGTAGAGAGAACTTTCTACTTAATAACACTATTAAAACATCTTGTACTTGTCTAAATCTTACTGTGCCAAAATAAGACAAAAACAGAAAAGATTTCAGAGAGATTGGACTCTAATAGGGGTAGACAAGCAATAAATATGGAAGCAAATAAAAATAAAATGTCATATAGTGAAGAACACTACAAAGAAAACAAATGAGAATAATACAATAATGATGAAGGATGAAGAAGCACATGTAACTACTTTAAATATAGTTTACAAGTAGGTGTTCCCCTAAAGCTTCATATACTCATATATGGGGCTTTTAAGAAGTGATTGGATCATGGAGGTATGATACTCATCACTAGATTTATTTGCTTATTAGTTTATGGCTCAGTGTAATGTTAAATGGTGAAGCTGATTGGAGGAGGCAATTAAATGGGGTAATGTGCTGAAGGATGTATTTCCCTCCCTGGCTATTCCCTTCAAAACCTCTGCATCCTGTCTGCCATGCCATAAGGAGCTCTCCTCTGCCATGCCCTCTGCCATGCTGTTTCTTCTTTAAAATAAGCTTACCTAGGACTGAAATACAAGTCAAAATAAGCCTCTGTTCCTTTAAATTGTAGGTGTCATGTATTTGTCCCAGAAAGCGAAGGTATCTAAGACAGTTAGGGAAGACCTAGGAAACAACCAACCTTCAAACCTGAAACCTGAAGAATGAGAATGAGCTAGCCATGAAGAAACCTGCAAGAAAGCACTCTTTGCAAAAACAAAATTGCAAAGCCTGTGTTACAGGAAGGAACTTCACGTGTGTACGGAATAGAAAGAGATCAGTATGTGTATAGCCAAGTCAGTAATAGAGATGTTAGGGTACAGAAGTTGTAAAAAGTGGGATAAAAGAAGTGGGCAGGGACAAAACTGTGAAGGACCTGACAAGTTTAATAAGGAGTTTGCATTTTATTTGAAATGGATTAAGTTACTGGAGGAGTTTTGTTGAAGGGTTAGACAAATATGATCTGATTTTATTCCTACTATATAGACAGTTGGAGAATGAGAATGCAAGCTTGGAGGTCAAACAGTGGGCAACTGTGAAAATCCAGGATAGAGATGATGATGCCTTGGAAGAAGGTATTAATGCTAGGAGTTGTGAGAAGTGATCAGATTCTGGATAGAATTTTAGAGGCAAAAGCAACAAAACTTAGTGATTGATCAGACATAGGAACTAAAAGAGAGGGAAGGTTAAAAATGATTTCCCATTTCTGATCTTTAACAAACTGAGTGCAATTATCTAAGATGGGAAAGACTTCCCAAAGTACAGATGCAGAAATCCCATAGAAGGAATAAAGGATTCCACTTGTAGCTGCACTTGGAGTACACTGTATTTGAGAACTTAATGATATATCCACGTGGATATGTCAAGTTAGCAAGAAAATCTGTGAATCAAAGTCATATAGAAGAAATGTGAAGTATCTAAATAAATTAGTGTCAACTACATCTTCTCTCAAATAATACATTAATAATCATTAATGTATGTTACCCTGAAAATATTTTATAAGGCCAAAAATGTTGCCTATCTCATTCCTCCTGAATTTCCAATGAAAAGAACAATACCTGTGAAACAGTGGATACTCACTAGATGCTTCTGGAAGGAAAAGGGAATGAAAAGAGGAAGACTGAAAAGAAATCCTTCTTCTGATCACATTAGATTTAAACTGAAAGTCATTAAAGATTCATTCTTCACTCTTCTTCAATTAGAGAACAATTGATCTAGTAGGTTAAAGAAATGAGGGTAGGTCATGATTTGTAGAGATACAGTTTTTCAAAGAGGTAAAAAACTGATTACTGTCTACCCTTCTTCCTATATTCCTCCCACAAAGCAGGACTGATAAGGGCCAGCAATAGCTCTCTTATGTGAGGAGGCTCAGTCACCTTCTTTCCTTGAACTAACCTTCCCAGATAGAAAATAACTGTTCTCCAGTCATGCAAATATAAGTACTTATATATACTCCTCTGGCAGAATCTCTAATTTGCATGCATCATTTCAAGGATGAGTAAAATATGTCCCTCAGGCCAAATTCATGCCTATCTGTTTTTGTATGTTCTAAGAGCTAAGAATTGTTTTTATACTTTAAAATGATTTTTTTCAAAATCAAAAGAGGAATATTTCATGAAACATTAAAATTATATGAAATTCAAATTTCAGTGTCCATAGATAAAAGTTGTATTGGAATATAGCTACACTTTTTCATTTACATATTATGTATAGCTGTTTAGTGCTATAATAGTAGAGCTGAATAGTTCTGACAGAGACCATATGGTCCACAATGCTGAAATAATTTATCACCAGGCCCTTTACAGAAACACTGTACAGGCTTCAGCATTATTGCATTCCATGCTCATTACCAAAAAAAAATACATTACTTGGGTGACATTTTCATCCTCATTTTACGGACATAAACATAAGGCCTAACACATCAGGTTAAATTATGCCATCTAGATTCCAAGTCTAACAATACAGTAACAAAAATGCCAAAATAGTGATATATAATTTCAACTCTCACTAACAAGTTTTCACCTTCTGTCAGAACCAATACCAGTGCATTTCCATGTGTTTAATCCTTTAACAATATAGTCTTTATCACAATTCAAAATGGAATACCTGCAAGATCTCCATTTCATAGATGCGGAAACTAAGGCTCTGATAGGTTAAGTGATTTGGTTAAGGTTTCATTTTATGAGAAACAGGATTCACTGCCAAGTCTAAAGGAACTGAACCATGGAGTCCATCTGAGTAGAAAACAAAGTATACTATACTAACTGCTCAGGTCAGACTTTGAAAGCATTGAAAACTCTATGCTCTTCCTCATATTGAAGAGCTGGTATCGTGGTTTGAGCATGTTATGTATATACCTAAGTAGAGATGGTGGAGATTTGGGCCTGGAATTCACATGAGAGGCCTGAGCTGAATTAATTAGACTTGGGAGGTATAGGACTGGATGACTTTAGCCCCTGAGAATATGCAAAGTGTAAAGAGAGCATGATCAATTGTAGCAACTGAAAGAAACATTAACATTATGAGAGGCCTAGAGAAAATGAGTGACTGGTGAAGACATGAGGGAAATCATAAGCGAACAGACCCATGGAAGGACAAGTTTTCCAGAAACAAATGATTCACAGGGGTAAACACCATAACGGGTTCAAAAATACCTAAGTGAGGAACACTGTTCATATTAGTTAGCAACACAGAACTCATCAGTAACCTTGGTGGGTACTAAATTAGTACAGTGCTAGAAGTGAAAAAAGACTGCAGTGGATTACACAAGAAGGAAGTAAGGAAGCAAACCCCACAGAAATATGGCTAATTATTCCAAGAAACTTGGCCATGTATGGAAAAATGATGACGGAGAATGCCATTAGCAAGCAGAGAACTTCAGGTCAAAAAAGTAGTTGTTACAATATGTGGACATATCTATATTCAAAAAGCAAGTAACTCATATTGATAGAGAGGTAACTCTAAATTTTATACAATTCTAAGTTACATATGGCTTAAAATGAACTATGCATCTCTCTTGCAGTATAAATTGCATAGTACTGTGATTATGATGTTCCCCATCCTCTGAGGATTTTTGCTTTTCTGTGGTCAAAACTATTCCAGGGATCTCAGGTTTCTGGAAGACTGGCCACCAGGTAAACATGGTGTTGAGATCTAAGTACCCTAACTTGCCTTGAGGTCAGTCTTTTGTCACCTAGCAATCAGAAATGCTTAAAATATTTGGCATTGTCTGTTTTGTTCTGCTCTTTCCATTGCATCTCGTATAGAAAACAGCTGCTAAAAATGGACAATAACAAAAATAGCTGAGAAAGCTCAGTAAAGGTTATAGCAAACTAAAAGGAAAGTTCTGTGCTAGACAAAGGCCTGGAAAATAATCCAGAGATGCAAAAGCTCAGATGCAATGATAAAGTAGGAGAAAGAGACAGAAAAAGAACAAAACCAAATTTTACAAGAAAAGGCATAAAGCAGGTTAAAGAGTAGCTGCACTGTGAAGGAGGAGGAGCACTGGCATTGTTAGGCAGGGTGCAGCATACAACAGAGATACGTGCAGATACTCATGGACCTGCTTACTAGGCACAAATGCAAGAAAAGTTTTCTCTAGATGTCAAATTTCTGTATTAAGAATCACGTACAAATTCAATTTAGTTTCAAAAGTGGGAAACTTCATATTTTGCCTGATGCTTCTTCACATCCAATTGTTATCACTATATACTATTTTCTTTTGATACAATGATTTATATTAATAGATTTTCTGTTTTGTTTTTGCTTTTTCAGTTTTTATTTTTTAAAATGGTATTGATAAATGATAGGTTACTAGTCCGCCATAAAGAAGGATAAACTTAACTCATCTGTAAGAAAATGGATTCATCTGGAGATAATAATTTTAAGTAAAATAAATCAGACATACAAGCTTAAATATTGCATGATTTCTCTTATATGAGATATATACAAAGATATATACAAGGAGCAAAATGAAGGATTTTCTAATGTTAAATTGATTTTCTAATGTTAAACTGATCTTATATTTCTCAGGTACATTCTTTTTAATTCTGAAGGATTATACTTGTTATAGTTTGTTGCATTTAATTTTGTATTGTCTTTGTAATTTTAAATCTTTATTCAAGAGTGACTTGGTTCTATAATTTTCCTTTAATTATATTTATCTGATGTTGTTATCCAGGTATTATTGGCTCCATAGAAAATGTTAAATTCCCTGTTTTACTTTCTCTAGAATAACCTGTATAAAGTTGAATTGATCTTTCCTTAATGTGTCTATCCAAATTCTCCTTTAAACAATCTAAGTCTGATATTTTCCTTATGGTAAGATTTTAAAATCCTTATTTTATTTCAGTGATAGTTATGGAACTATGCTAGCCTGGGAAGTTAATTGGTAAGGTGAGTGGACACACATCTTCCTTTTCTGTCTTTCTGATGGCTCTACTTTTCATAATCCTTCTTCTAGTGTCTTCTTCGGAGTCACCATAAAACCGCTACAATACTACTTGAGAAAAGCACTTCTTTCAGTGACTGTGTTCGTATGGAGTATCCTCTTCTCATGTTCCTCTCACCTCAACCCAGCTCTACTCCTCTCTCAGATGCCAAGTATTTTACACAGAATATAGTAAAGTTCTGAATACCACATTTTACATCATCAGAAGGCTTTTCAACAGTTTCCAATTCTAAAGATTATTATACGATGCCAAATGGTCAGAAGCACAATATTAAAATGTTCAAAGAATCTAGCAACTCACCAAAAAGAAAATTCAAGTGGTTTTTTTATTATAAGAAAACATATGAAACCACATTAATAAAAAATACAAAATAAAATGACTTAAATACTCTTTTCATCTATCAAATTTGCAAACATGAAAAGTATGATAACTCACTATGTGGTTAAGCTATAAAGGCATTCTCATACATTTTTGTTGAGAGTGTAATAATTACACTTCAGTGGAGGGCAATTTGGAAACATATAGAACACATTCATTATAAATGCTTTTACAGGGGAGGGGAGGAAAAAAATAAATAAATGCTTTTACCTTTTGACCAGCTTTTCTATTTTTAGAAATTTATTCTGCAGATGTACTTGTAAACATGTGGAGGCAAAGGATTAGAAAAATGCAATTCTATCAACAGGGACTTAGCAACATGCAACACACTCATTACATAGATTATTATGCAGTTTTCTCTATCTTGGAATCAAGATATTTCCAAGATATCTTGCTAAGTGAAAAAAAATTCAGAATGGTATGCATATAACAGTGTTACTCATGTAAAATGGGTATAATCATATATTTATTTCTATGAACAGAAGATAAAATTCTAGACTGAGGAAAAAGAAATTAGTGTTTCATAGGATCTTGGTAAAATTATCTTCCATTCCCCTCAACAGCTCATACCCTCCTGTCAAATCCAGTCCTCTCTTAATTTCTTCATCTGTTAATATTTAAATGCCATCATAAATACTGCTCTTGTCCCACTCTCCTACCCTTCTATATGATTTTAGGCCCTGTGAAAGCCTAATCACATCCTCAACTTATTCTGCTGAAATGTTTTGTGTTCTGATACTAATGGCTTCCTGGAGTGGCTTCTGCTTGTAATATTTTGAGAAGTACTTTTAAAACATGGAGATAACTGTAGGTGTTTGTTTAGGAGTGAATGCTGACTAGAGAACAAAGGCTGAGAAAGATGGAGCCAATCTTTGTGTATTTATGACTTTGCAAAAGCTCTGTGCTTTGCAAAAATTCTAGCAGTAAATGCAAGATCCGACATAAGCTAATGTAGTCCATTGAAATTAAGCCCTCAAATCCTTCAGAACAAAGCCCCACAAATAGCTGCTCTCAAGCCTAAGGTTTTGGCCATTTTAAACTGGAACATGAACTTCTGTGAGCTTTGAAGGTTATGTGTTAAAGAAAAATAGAGCATTTGCTTTTATAACTTTTACCCCAAGCTCTACCTCACCTCCAAAACGCAGCAGTTTTTACAGGCTTAAATGTTTCCCTTGGATACATTCCTACTATTGGAGGGAAAGGACAGGGATAACATCCAATCAATGGGAGACTCAGATGATGTGAATGATTTTGCAAGAGGTGAAAAATAAGCAAGGACAAAAGTCGATGAAGCTTGCAGAAGTAAAGAGCAAGGCAAGCAAGCCTCATTGAGGCCACAGATTTCTTTGTCAGAGGTGATCATATCAGTGTAAAATGATAAGATGAAATAATTAAAGTCTTTGCAATCCCTAGGAAATCAAAGTTTTGTGGATCTGTCGTGGCAGTATTATAAGTGAGGGCTTCTACCAGGCTAGTCTAAATGGGTATCTGGCACACTGGAAAGTGTTCACAGCCTTTTCTGCAAAGACTACCGAACCCTGTACTATAGTTGTTGTTGCTGTGGCTGTTGTTGTATTTGTTGTTGTGAAAGGGGATGAAGAATGAAGACTGTTTATGAAAAGGCCAGTGTTTTGAAGAAAGGAGAGAAATACTTGCTGACAGATACGAAAACATGCAAGTTCACAGACTTCAAATCATTCTCAGCCCATCCTATACATCATGAGCCACATTTCATTTTATCTCCAGGTATAAAAACTGTCACCATATTTCTTCAGCATGTTAGCTGTCTCTCCTACTCTGTCATCCAGAAACATAAATATCACATATGATATGCATGTTCAATTACTAGACAACACTCTTACCTTCCTTACTGATGCTTTACTTTGTACCAATGAGACTGTATTTTCATAACAAAGGTTAGATAGGAAACATTCTTCTTAGCAATGCAGGACAAGATTTTTGGCTAGTTCCCACATGCAAATGCTCCCAAAATCCTGGCTTTGTTAATATCCCATTGTATCTCCCCATAATTTAAGATAGCCTCAACAAAAAATCCACCCTAAGTTTGAAAGCTTTGTGGTTCCTTGAGGAAACTGGGTAAGTGATTATAATTTGAGTTATGAAAAACATAACTCTTCAAAAACGAAGCAGACACAAATACCAAAACACTGGGAAACATTTCTTCTTTTGTGTAGTGCACATAGATTAGTACTTGCTATATGGCAAGGACACCATAAAGGGCAAGTAATACAAAAGAAAATGAAGTACTTTCTGGGTATGGTGACACATGCCTGTAATCCCAGCACTTATGGGGCTGAGGCAGTAAGATTACTGTGAGTTTGAGGCCAGTCTGAGCTACATAACCAAGTTCAAAACCAGTCTAGATTATATAGTGAGACCCTGTCTCAATAAAAATGCAGTATTTGTTCTTGAGAGGATTAAAGCCCGGTAAGGGGGAGTAGATATGGAGAGAGATGAATACATTAGCATGTGGTGATTTAAATCCATACAGGATATAGAGGATATTGAGGTGATATTTAAAGAATGAATAGGTATTAATGAACTAGATGGTGGTGGGATGAGAGAATGTTGGTATTATAATTTATACGAAACAGAAAGAGCAGCACAAGCAAAAGCACAGAAACATGAAGCACTTCTATACAGCTAAGACAAAAAATAAGCCTTGAAAGCAAATGAGACTTGAAGAAGGTAAATACGGATTTAGCTATGGTTCCCAATTTGCCCATAAATCCCCATACGCACACTCCTGTGTGACTTTGCATTTTTTCCATCCCCATTTGACTTGTTCTAGAAAGTGTGACCACAGCGATTTTGAGGCTTAAGAAGTGTGCATCCATTGAGGTTTGCCCTCTTTTGTTTCTAGTAATATCAAACATCACTAAGTGAATGAAAAGTGGAACTAATATGTAAAAATAGTCTCAATTAACCAGAAAATGTGACTTAGCATACCCATTTTGTTATTACTACAGACAGTTGAGAATGGGGTTTTCTCTTATTTCATATAGGGAAACTATAGTGAATTAATAAACTGGTAGCCCTTATCTGCCTTAGAAAATGTCAGTTCTCCCGTGCAAAGAAGCATCATGGTTTTGTGGTTCAAGTGTCAGGCTCTGGAATCTGCCTAATCTGGGTTGCAATCCAGGTTCTATCAGTTATAAAGTATGTGAATTTGGACAAGTTACTTAGTCTCACTGAGCCACGGTTTCCTCATCTCTGTAATGGAGAATATAAAGACACCTCACAGGGTTCTATGACTGCAGAGTTTAGCTATTACTTCATTTTCTACTTTTGAGACATTGGAAGTAACATTTACTGAAATCAGCAATAGCTATATCTACTCAGGTTTAATATTTAACTGAATAATGTTGAAGAAGTTTAGTGCCCCATTTGGCACTCAAGAAATGTTACAGTGAATCATTAAATAAATAAGACCCAATGCCTATAGGAAACCACTAGTGAAGCTAGGTCAGGAACGTAGAGGTATCTGCCATTGTTTCTTCTACTTAGCCACCTGGTCGCCCTGAAGTGAGAGGAGGATAATAACTATTCACTTCCTCCTGGGCATTCAAATGCTTGAAAGAATCCATTACCAAAGTGTGTCAACTCAATTGAAGTGTTCCTGGCAGTATTTACCAATGATACACACATCTTCTTCCATGGAGAGCAAACTCAATCCATAGGCTATTATTTGAAACTGGCTCCCCCCCCAGGAAGTCTCCCAGAAAGCAGCATCTCGGGCTGTCTCTTTGGGACCCAAAACTCTCGGACCCATAGAGTGGCCTGGGCTGCTTGGATCGAAAGTCTGCGCAGACCTGCATCTCGGCGTGACTCTTTGGGACTGG
>PVJX010032525.1:0-20355 GCA_004027295.1 Dolichotis patagonum
ATTGTTATGCTCTTATGATTTGATAATGAATTTTTATAAAATGAAAAAGAAAAGGCATGAAAAATAGAACTCAAAATACAATTGTTTACAGCCATTCCTGTGTTCTCAATACCCAGGAATATCTGTTTCTTTTCAGAGTTCCTAACAGATTTAGAGAATATAGTCTATGGGCTTCTCATTCTTCACCTGGCTGAACTGTATTTTTTACTAGTTCTACTATTTTTCTTAAATATTTGAAAATTTTTCTATTGTTACATGTTTGTTTTACATAATGAATGCATTCATTATGGATAGTTAGTACACATATATTATACAAATTAATTTTTTAGATTCCCTTTGCATTCCTCCTTCCATCATCTCTTGGTTCTCTTCTCATTTGTAAATTATCTAGCTCCCTATCTTATCATGTATATTTTACTTTGTTCTTTATCTATACTTTGGGTTTCTCATACAAAATATAATATGTAAGCTTGTTTGCCATTTTATTTCACTTAACATTATTATCTAAATATTCAGCCACTTTCATACAATTAGTAATAGTTTAGTTAGTTGGCTTATAGGCAGTCAGGTCACCCTAATATAAAGTCAGATAAAGGAAAATAGAATACACAGAGATAAAAGTTAATTCAAGCCATGCAGTTAGTTAAAGTTAAAAATGTAAAAGAAAACACAGGAAAAATATTAAAAAGGATAAGAATGGAGAGATAAAGGCACTTACTCCTAAGAAGAAAATTCACTCATGTGTAATATGGTAAGTTCGTTGATAGTTGCTCCCTACTCAGGTCGACTTTCTTGGGACTTTAGAAATACAAAATGATCAGTTTTTTAAAAAAATCATTTTCCTTGAAAGTAGAAGAGTATAGTAAGTGACTTTTTACCACATTCTACTTATTCATGTAAGAGTAAGACAAAGAAAGCAATTTGGACTTCCTTTTGAAATTGCCTCCTAGAGATGAGATACCTCTGTTTTTCTTACTCACAATAAATACTCATAATTTCCTCCTTTTGTCCACAATTTTCTTCTACAATTTTGAGGAAACAAACTCAATTTATACAAGATTAGCTGTTTTGAAATAACTGAAATTTATTTTCTTTAAAGTAGAGTAATATTCTACTGTGCATAAATACCACAGGTTCTTATGTATTCATCTGTCCTGTGCATCATCTGCTCATTCTGGTCTTGCTAAGCCTTTTATATTCCTTTTCCACTGGCAAGACTCTATCCATTCAGGTCATTTTTTGAAGAGTAAGATGGGATGTTGTGTGGTTCTCTGCTTCTGCTGTGCAGGACTTAGTCCCAGTACTTACTCCTCTCCAGAGGGGAGAGGGCTACCTTCCCACTTGTTACTTTACAAAGTCCATCACTGATGCTACCCACCTTCACTGTGACAGAGAATAGTCCCCAGCCTCTGTCTGAAAACAGCACAGCAATTGGGAGAGAGACATCTCTAAGACAGACTGGGAAAAATGGGAGACCACAGAGGAACATACAGAAAGTACAGGCTGAAGATTCTGGCCCCAGGTTTCCAAGATAGGAGACAGAGATGGGCTTCTAATCAAGCACAAACTTTATTTTAACCTTGGAAGTGTTATCCAGAAATTTTGGGCTCTCAGTGAATATCAGAGGGACTTTAATTTTTATTTTATCATCTTTCTTTCTTTCTTTGATGTTTTCTTCCTTTTTCCTTCTTCTTTTTTATTTTCTGTCTTTTACCTGTATTTTCCCCCAATCTACTAATCTTCTTTCCCTCTTGACTCAATTTACTTCTGTAGACTTAATCATATTTTCATCTGAGTTCATAGTCCCTTTACTTTTTCTGGTTAACTTTGATAATCTCTTGCTTACTCCATCTTTATCATCTGCCCTCTTCTCTAGTTGTCTAAAACTATGTGATCATACTTTTTACTCCTTGAATTCTTCTATTTTATTTTTTCAGTTATCTGCACCATCCACTATCCTTCTTAAATTTATCCACCACAGGGTAAAACTACTCTACCAAGGGGAACACTTTGCATGCAAGCTCCCAATTTATGATCGGTCATGTTAAATAACTGTAAATTTTGCTCCTATAGTTTAGGGTACAAAATTAATGATTTGTCAGTCTCTTAAATGTACTTGATGTTATTGTTACTCATAATTATATTACTATAGCTGAACATCACACTTCTTGTAATCAGTTGCTCTCACTTCTATAAAAATACTAGGAAGCTCTGGAGTAATAACTTGACCACACCCCAGCAACAATGAACTGGAGATTGAGTCAAATGGATTCCAACATATTAATTAATTGGGAACATGGGATCTTGGGACAGACATAATCTAAGAACCTCTGACACACAGACAACATCACTGAAAGACAAATTTTACCTAAAGGAGCCTTGATAAAGCTACCTACTACAAAAACTTAACAACACAGCAAACAAAACACAAATTTTTGAAATATAAAATGAAAAGACACAGCAACAAAACACAGCCTCAGAATTGCAACCCATCCAGAACAAATAAAGGAGAAAATAAGGTAGAAGAAAATAAAAGATGCACACCTAAAATTTTCGAAATGATAGCTACAGAAACAAAGAAAAAAAATGCACTAGCCTATAGAGGGAATCATGTCACAAATAATCTCTCAGTAAATAAAGAAATGACATAAATCACAAATGAGTTGAATAGCAAATCTAATGATAGATGAAAAATGAAGGATCATAGAAAATTATTGGAACAATGAATCATATATGTAGGAAAAATGTAGAATGCAAGAAATAAATTCAAACAGATATTCTGGAAAAAAAATGCCATTGAAAACTGGCAAAAGTGCTTGATTGAAACTGAAGATAGACTTTCAGACCTTCAAGACAAGATCATATCTACTGATCACCAAGGGAGAAATC
This sequence comes from Dolichotis patagonum, assembly GCA_004027295.1. Lineage (NCBI taxonomy): Eukaryota > Metazoa > Chordata > Mammalia > Rodentia > Caviidae > Dolichotis > Dolichotis patagonum. The sequence continues at coordinate 2,890 of PVJX010032525.1, forward strand.
TCTTAAAAATAAAAAGATGTCAGGAATTAGTAATTTAATACCTGTGAGATGATGTTAAGAAAAATAATATATAAACAATTGACATCAATGAGAAAGCAGGAATGAACAAAAATTACATAAAAATATTCTTTGCAGAAGTAATAGAAAATTTGTAAAGCATGGGAAAAGAATCTGACATACACACAAGTGAGGCATATAATAGTCAAGATCTCATGAATTTGTCACAAGCAAAAAATATTAAAACCTATTAGAGAAAAAAAACAGATTACTTACAAAAGAAAGTCCATTAGAATTATGGCAGACTTCTCAACAAAAATCCCCAAGTCAAGAAGAACATAGAGTGAATATTCTAAATCCTGAAAGAAAACAACTTCCAACACACATTTATGTACCCCACAAAACTACCTTTCAAAATTAATGGAGAAATAAGTTACTTCCATTACAAAGAAAATCTGAAGAAATTCATGACTAGCAAGCCAACACTACAAAGGATACTGAAAGACAGTCTAGATAGAGATAAAAGAATATAATTCCGAGCCTAATAACAGAAAACACCAACATGGCAAGCAATTAAAAAGAGCAAAAAAGCAGGGACTCAACAGCAGAAAAATAACATGACAAAGATAAGCCAATATGTATCAGTTATGACCATCAATGAAAATGGTCTCAACTCACCAATCAGAAGAAGCAGACTGGTACAACGGATCAAGAAACAAGATCTAAGAATATTATTAGTAAAAGAAATAAATTTAACTCAAAAAGATATTCATAGATAAAGTCAAAGAATGGAAAGCAATAATTCATACAGCAGGGACCCAGAAAAAAATAAGGGTAGCTATGCTGTTTGCAAGCAACTTGAATTTTAAACCAAGAATAATGAAAAGAGATAAGAAATGTTACTACATACTTGTTAGGTGAAAATTTCAAGAGGAAAAGATAACAATCATAAATATATATGAACAAAATATGGAAGATCTCAACTAAAAAAGACAAATATTTATAGATGTGAAAAAGCAAGTGAGCAATAACACAATCATAATTGGGCATACATAGTACACCAATGTCACAAATAGATCAATGAGACAAAAAATCAGCAAAGAAATATCATCTCTGAACAAAACCTGTGAAGAAATGGACTTAGTTGAGACTTACAGTGTATTCCACCCAACAATATCAGAATACTCTCCCTCAGCTGCATATGGTATGATCTCTAAAATAGACCATATACTGGCCAATACAACATCCTTGAATAAATGCAAAGAAATTAAAACTGTCCCAGGTATATTATCTGACCACAATGCAATAAAATTAGAAATAAATAGAAAAAAACACCATATAAATATATAAATATAAGGAAATTAACTAAAAGCCTCCTAAACAATCAAAGAGCCACACATTATTTTAAACAAAAAGTTAAATATTATCTACAGTTAAAATAAAATATATATACAATATACTGGAACTATGGGACACAATGAAAGCAGTCCAAAGTGGAAAATTCATAGTGGTGAAATATCACAACAGAAAAGGAGAATGAAAACAAATGTACAACCCAATGTTACACTTCAAAATTCTAGAGAAAGAAGAGCACATCAAACACAATGCCCAAATAAGGGAAGAAAATTTTAAGTATTAGAGCAGAAATCAGTGCAATTGACACTAAGAAAACAATACAAAGAATAAATGAGTTGAAGAGCTTCTTCTTTGAAACAATATAAAAAGATAAACCCTTAGCCAATCTTATTGTAAAAGGAAAGAATAAACTCAAATTCATGAATTGAGGAATGAAAAGGGTGCAATCACTACTGATCCTGTGGAAATTCAGAAGACCATTAATTCATACTTTGAAAATCTTTACTTTCATAGGTTTAAAAACACAGAATGGGAAGTTTCCTAGATATATATGAGCTACTAAAGCTGAATCAATAAGATATAAAAATTCTGAATAACTCAACATCAGTTAATGAAATTAAAAATGTATTTTAAAACTTTCTAACAAAGAACAACCCATGGGCAGATGGATTCATGGCTCAATTCTGCAATAAGATTTAATGCCAATACTCCTCAAACACTTTAAAGAAATTGGAAGGGCAACAATACTCCCTAACTCACTCCTGGAGGCAAGTAGCATCCTGAAACCAAAAGCAGAAAAAAAGCCAACAAAGAGAATAAGCCAATCTCCCTAATGAACATAGATGCAAAAATCCGCAATAAGATACTAGCAAACAAAATGTACCAAATCATTAAGAAGATTATACGATATTTCCAAACAGTATTCAGCCCAGGCATGTAGGGATGGCTTCACACATACAAATCAATAAATGCAATACACCGTATCAATAGATCTAAAGACAAAAATTACATAATCATCTCAAAAATTGCAGGAAAAGCTTTTGACAACCTGCATTACACACGTTGATAATAAAAACTCTATAGAAATTCAGAGTAAATAGCTTTTATCTCAAACTCACTAAAGCCATCTATGAACCATCAACAACCTGCATCATACTAAAAGCATCAAAAAACCAAAAGTTTTCACTCTAAAATCAGGAGAAGCCTAAGAAAACCACTATCACCAATCCTATTCAATATTGTCCAGGAGACAGTCAGAGTAATTAGACAGGAGAATGAAATAAAAGTAATAAGGATAGGATAGGAGGAAGTTAAATTATCATTATTCACAGATGACATGGTACACTCCATAGAAGACCCCAAAAACTCCACCAAAAGACCTCTAGACTTAATAACCAAATGCATTAGCATTTCAACATATAAAGTCAACACTCAGAAATTAATAGTATTCCTGTACACAAACAATGAAGTCACTGAGAAATAAATTAGGGAAACTGCACCCTCATAATAGCATTCACAACAATGAAATACTTAGGAATAATCTAAAAAAGGAAAGGTCAGGGGTTTAGCTCAGCAGCTAAGTGCCTGCTTGGCAAATGTGAGGTTATGAGCTTAATCTTTGGCACCAAAAAAAATCTTCAAAGGAAGTAAAAGAACTCTATATTGAAAATTATAGTATTCTGAAAAAGGAGAATAAATAGGATACTTGAAAATGGAAAGATATCCATTGTTCATGGATAGGAAGAATCAACATAGTGAAAATGGCCTTACTCCCAAAACTGTTTTACACATTTAATGCAGTTCTAATCAAAATAGCATTAGCATACCTCACAGAACTAGAGAAAACTTTCCTGAAATTCTTTTGTAAACAGAAGAGATCTAAAATATAAAAGGCAATCTTGGGAAACAAAGGTAAGGCAGGAAACATCTCAATACCTGACTTGAAATACTACAAAACTGCTGTGAGTAAATCACATGTTACTCACAAAATGTCAGACTGGGGATCAGTGGAACAGATTAGAAGATGCAGACAAAACTATAAACAAACTCTCTCACTTTATCTTTGACAAAAGGGCCAAACATGTTCACTGGAAGAAAGATAGCCTCTTTAATAAATGGTTCTGGAAAAACTTGCTTTCCACATGGCAGAGACTAAAACTAGACCAATGTCTATCACAATGCACTAAAGTCAAAATGGATCAAATATCTAAATATTAAAATAGAAACCCTAAATCTGTTGGAAGAGAAAGTAGTTAAAAATTTTACATACATAGTATTTGGTAGAGAATTCATGAACAAAATCCAGACTGCACAGGATATACTCCTAAGAATCAATAAATGGGATCTCACCTTACTAAAAAAATAGTTTTGCACGTTAGAAGATATCACCAACATAGTGACAAGACAACCCACAGAGTGGGAAAAAATTTTTAGCCTAATATCCCTCAGACAAAGGACTTATATCTAAAACATATATAGCACTGAAAAAAAAAATCAGACTCCCCAAATTCAAAGACCCAATCCAAAAATGGGCATCTGAGTTGAATACATACTTCTCCAAGGAAGAAATACAAATGGCAAATAAATATATTTCAAAAAGTTCAACATCACTGTCATTCATGAGAAGCAAATTAAAACAACACTGAGATTCCATCTCACACCAGAAAGAATGGGCTATCATCAAGAAATCAATTGGCTGGGGATTTAGCTCAGTGGCTTAAGCACCTGCTTTGCAAGCAGGCAGTCATGAGTTCAATCCCCAGTACAAAAAAAAATCAATCAATAATTGATTGATGATAAATTATTGCAAGGCTACATAGGAGAAAGGAACCTTTCTCTATTGTGGCTTTGAGTGTAGACTTGGGAAACCACTGTGGAAATCAGTGAGAAGAATTAAAACATCATACTACAATGATATATGGACACCCATGTTTATGGCAACATAATTTGTAATAGATAAATCTTGAATATAATCCATATGCCCATCAACTGAAGAATGAATAATAAACATGTCATATTTTTATATAATGGGATATACACAACCTTAAAGAAAGATAAACTGGAGACTTTTATAGCTAAATTGATTCAACTTGAGGCCCATACTCATAAGTGAAATAAATCAGATTTAAATGTATAAACTTTGTATTATCTACCTGGTGTCAGAACCTGAAAGAGTAAATATGGTCTTAAATACATTATATGCATATTGAAGTGGGAAGAAATTATTCAAAAGGAAAAAGGAACTAGGATGGGAGGGAGGGGAAAGCAAGGAATGGAAATGATAAAAAATGTGACTTCATTATACTATCAGTGTCTCTTAGTTCATTGCTTAGAAAGCTTCATGCTAACATCAATTGTGGAAATTTTAATCCTGATATCTTTTATTCTGAATAACTACTTTAAATATAGCAATATGCAATGCATTGACTATTATTATTCTCCTATTTATTTTGTTGTGAAATTTTGTTTTGTCCTTTTTACATAAAATAAAAATAAAAAGTATGGTCTATTCATTGCAGATTCATTACATCTCTACATAGTACAGATGTGTAATTGGTCATTCATGTTTGTTAGCATTTGTTTTTTATATTTGTGCATGCTGATGTTTGGTGCATATATACTCATGACTGTTATCTCTTCCTCTTGAATTGTTCCCTTAACAAGTATATAATGATCTTCATTATCTCTTTTTATCAGTCTTCCCTTCAAGTCCAAATTAACTGCAATAGGATAGTCTTCCTTTTTTTCCAGGTTTCTCTCATATGAAGTACCTTTTTCCATCCTTTGAATTTCAGTCTATGAATTTTTTTGAGTTAAGTGTGTTGCATGTATGTAGCATACTGTTGGACCTTGTTTCTTGGTCCATTCTGCCATTTTTTCCTTTGTTTGATGAATTGGTCATTATAATTGATCTGTATTGCCTTATTATTGACATAATATCTTTTGGTTTCATTGTTTGCCTTGCCTTTTGACTTGTTTCCATTGGTATTTTGTAATTTTAATTTTCAAAATCAATTTTAACACATTCTTTTGTACATTTAGTAGAGGTTTTATGGTGTTCAAGAATTTCTTCAGCTGTTCTTAGTGAAGTAAGTATCTTATTCATTCATTTTGAAAATAAGTTTTACAGAATACATTAATCTAGGTTTTCTTTTAGGTCTTGAAATACTTCACTCCAATCTCTTGTTGAATGAATTATTTGGATTGAAAAATATGCTGTAATTCTGATGGGCTTTCCTTTTTAGATGATTTTTCTCTTTTCTCTAACAGCTTCTAATAGTCTGTCCTTGTGCTGGAATCTTAATTATTGTACTCCTTGTTGTAAATTTATTTTGATCTTGGCTAATTGTAGTTTTGTATGCCTCATCATTTGTACAGTAAATTCTTTTTGTATGTTTGTGAATTTTTCTGCCATTGCTTCTATGAAAAAAATTTTTATGCCATTTGTGCTGTTGCTTGCTTTCTCATTGACTATGATCAATCTTATGTTGTTCTTCTTTGTAACATTTTGCAGCTGTTGGATTGATATTTCATGGTCCCTTACTATTTTAAGAAACGCTTCTTTTCATGATTGCTAACTACAATCCTGTCTTCTAGTTCTGATAATCCATTGTCACTTCTTTTCACTTGGCTTAACATAAGTTTAGTGGAATTTTTAATCTCCTGGATATATATATGAATCTCTTTCAAGGATTCCAAATTTTTTTCTATGTTGGGCATTCATGATTTCAATTATTTTCCTAAGCTCTATTTTTTTATCTGTGTCTATTCTAGATTCACTGGATAGGTCTTTCACTTTGATATTATCTCTTTTTTAAATTAAAGATTAATTTTAATATGATTATTTTATAGCCTCATTCACTTATTCATCTTTTTTTTTATTCAGCTGCTACCATGTCAGAGAATTCAGGTGGGTAGCTTCTAATATCCTGTATCTCATTGTCCTCTGGACTTGTCCAGGTTTGGCTGAAGGTCTTGGAGTATGTATTGTCTGTGTCCTGTATTTTTTCTTTTATTAAATTTTAATGTTTTTTTCTGCATTGATGCTTATAAATTTCTCTAACTTTAAATAACTTTATCACTAATATCAAAGATTTCTTAGCAATGTCTATTCCTCATAGTTGTCTTCTAGCTGTAGATGTGTCTTGGTCTTTATGTCTGTTCCAAGATCCTACCTTCCTAATTTACTGGAGATGAGTTATTGCTACCTATTTGGCTCAGGACCATGTCTTTTGTTATTGGACTATGGTGATTGTTATGACCCTTAGAATCATCATGCAAATGAGAATAATTGAATAGAACAGATATTACATTCTGTCTAAAGTAGTACAGTTAGCAATCACTATAACATCAAGCATAGCCTAGAAACTGTCAAACTTTCATAATTATTAATTTGGTACCTTTAACCATAGAAGCAAGATTTAGAGTTATATAACAAAATCCCACATAAATGAGGAACTTATATCCAATGATTTTACCCTGGGTGGGGAGTTAAGAGTGATAGTGTAGAAAATAGATAAAGCAATGGTGAGAAATATAGTAGAAACAAGGCTGGAGGTTAAAGGATGATCACTCAAGATTTTGAAAACTGGAGAAGACAACAGGAGCGAAAGAACAAAGAAGGAAACAGAAGAATATCAAAGTGAACCACAAAGACTAGAGATAAGGTTCATTCCCTTGAAAATATCAATAAATCAAGAAAGAATTTTGAAAGGAGAGCAGAGATTAGCAAAACAAATAATAAAAGCAAAACCCTGAGCTAACAGCAGGTAAAAGTACATAAAAAGGAAAATGCAACACAAAAGGATAAATAAAATAATAAAGTTTCTCTGTTGTCCACAATTCTGTGGTGTGTCCAAGTCAGAGCCCAGATCTGTGCTGGGTAATCCTGTCAAACCTGCTAGAGGATTAGTGCTGGTTGCAGGGATGTTCTTGGCCTCAAGCTGTGAGATCTGGGGCCAGTCTTCATTCAATAATCCTTTGTATAACCCTCAGCCCCCTACCCATTCCTTATCCTTTTCCTGTGTGTCACCTTTTCAGTTGCTATAGCATTCTCAAACAGCAGCAGCCTGAGGTTCCTCCCAGTCTCGTGTACAGTTAATTTCTACAGTGTCTTACATATCTTCTTCCTCTCCACTTCCAGTAACTAATATGTCTCTGTACTGTCATGATATAGAGAGCTCTGTCCTGTCCTTATCATTGTCTGGCAAGTTTATATTTGTAACCCCATGGTAATATTATTGGGATTATAGCAAGTTAATTCCATTTTATCACTTACAATGCAATGAAAGTCAAGAATAAAGACACTAAGACATATTTATAGTTAAGTTCAGCATAGATAGTGGCTCATCTGAACAAAGAGCTTGACCCAGAGCCTAAGCTGAATTTTATTACTTTGTGAAGAAAGTAATGGCTTTAGGGTGAGTGACTGTGAGAATGACAGGAAATATGTGAGTATTGTGAGCTGGGCTAGATAGGATACCTGAAACCACCTTTGCAATGTGCAAAAAGATACACAGAAAGACCAATCTGCATAACACAATTGAGGTAGCATTTAATCATTTGAGGGTTGGTACTTCAGCTCTCCTGTGCAAACTTTTTTGCCCTGGGAAGCCATCAGCTCTTATCTCGAGGCTCAAACTTAGTTGACAGCCCTGGAGCTATGGCTCTTCAACCTGCCCCTCTCACCCATATTTTGGATATCACAGAGTGATGAAACCATGGTTGTTGCCTATCTTCAAAAATTATATATCATAACCTTAGTTATACTTATTTACATTGCTTAGAGCCAATTGAAGGGAAAAGTAAATGGCAGAGCCAACTTTGTATATATCAGTATGCAGACATAAGGACAGATTTAGCCAATGTGAAGATAATTGTTCTTTGTTCAAAGAGAGTCATCCACGTGAACCTTCACAGCTTCCCCTTCTTTGCTGTGAAGAAGCAGGAGAAGGTTCAGCTGTGGCTGCATGGCCTCTACTCATCTCTGGGTTTTGAATCCTTTATGACACACTATAATTAGAAGAATTATAAACAAGAAAATGAGCACAACAATTTAAATATAAAGTCAAAAGTGAGCCTTAAGAGACGCAAATGGATTCAATTGTTCTACATCATCAGCAAACTTATCTCAATCCTTAATTTGGGCATCAAATTTAGTTGTCTGTTGTGATATAGCACTTGTATTTGCAGCTCATCTATATTCATAGTAATATTATAATGGCTCACTCCTTGTGTACAGCTTACTCCTTGTGTATGTTTCTTGATCATTCACCAAGGATGTAGGCTTTGGAAATATGGTAATGAGGTGATACAAAATTGGATCATATTATAATGACACCTTAAATTTGTTTCAATTGCAAGCTTTCAATTTGTTCTTCCATCCAAAGGACAGAAGTTTCTAGAAGGCTCACTTGAATCTGCAACTTTATATCAAGTTATCACTGAATTTTCCATCTCTCATCAACAGTTTTTGTCCAGTTGTCTACAAAGTGAGTAGTTTGTACTGAATGAACTAATGCATTGGAACCAATAGCTGTTCTGGTTATCAAAAGCACTGGGGAGGTTATTTCTGGTATAATTAATCCAATTATCCTCTTAGTCCAAGTGCTAAATCTTTTATTAAGGTCTCCACTGACAAGGAAGTAGGTGAATGATACCAAGTCCTCATTAGATTGACCATAAGCCACACTTCAGACATCTTGCTCATGACCATTATTGTGGAGTCCTTAGAAAGATGTTTAGGTATGACACAGTGGGTTAGACAACAGTAAGTATATTAAAACATATTTTATTGCTATTCTATCTTCCCTATCAACAGTACATGAGGATATAAACACATGTGATTTTCTTTATATACCTCATAATAATACTACTTTGACCTTTCCTCCATCTACCAGCTGCAAATACCTAGTCTGCAGCCATCCAGCATAAAAAGTAGGGTTAATTTCCATACTTCATGTTGTATGGGTCCAGTTTTGTCATCAGTAATCTCTACCTGATCACATAACTTTGGACAAGGATTCTGAGGTCACGGTATAGTTGAGAGAGCCTGAAAATGAAATCTTATACCAATATCAATCTTTTCCTATAAGGAATCATCTGGGAGACCAAACTAAAAGTAATAAGTAAATTTGCATATAGCCCATCCATGGAATGAGTACTGCAAGACTACCAAAGGCACAAATCACCTTTCTCAAAATGAGGGGCATGAATTTCTGTATTATAGATAGAAATGGTAGATTTAATATCTCTTACAGGGTTACCATCTGAGGGAGTAGAATTTAAGGTAAATAAGGCTAATTGTCCTTTAGAGAGTTGTACTTTCATGGCTGATCCAAAGCTAACATACAAGGGCTAGAATCTTGCTATAGGTGGGCTACAAATGAAGGTGGATATACAAAATAAGAGGTAATGCTAATATAGCCTGTTTTTGTAAATGAATAAAAATTTGGGAGTCAGGCAGAATAATTTATGTAGGATTATTACTCAACAGAATAGAAAAGTTCTGGAGGCCTTTCAATCTAAGTAAGTGATCTATGCAATTGTGGATTAAGTATGTAGGCCCAGTACTCTGCTTTGTGAACAACTGGACTACATACTTATAGTTCCTAGGAGAGCAAACATTGCAAGGAAAAGATTATCAAGTGATTGAACCAAACCCTGGCTGACTATTAACTAGGTAACAAGACTCACAAATGGTCTGTTGCCATCCCTGGATAGTGAGCAATTCACTGTCATGTTCATTGTTTTAGTTCTTGTTGAGGGGCTTGAGGTATCATGCAGCTGGGTTGGATACTGGCTATGGAACAGCTCTGAAGTTCATAATGTCTCTCAATTTTCTGTGGAAATACAAGCATATCCTTGGCCCCAATTTAAAAATGCTTTTGGGCCATTCCAAACATCTGTTTGGAGGTCACACCAAGTAGGGTTCAGAAAAGTTAAAACATATGTAGCAAAGTTTTGACCTTATGTTATCTCTTTCTTTTGCTTACCTAGTTGATTGTTCAGTTTAAGACCAATTTGTTCAATTGTCAACTATCTTGGTGATTATAGGGTATGTTGCAGTTTTTAGAAAAAAATCTGAAAATGTTCACTAGTATAAACAGGACTAATATCAGGTTTTATTGTTTGCAATACCTTTAAGATAGCAAAGGCTGATACCAAGTGTTGTGTGATATATGAAATTTATTTACTTGAATCATAGGTAGCATAGATCATATATAAGAATGTATCTATAGAGGCATAAATATATTTAAACTTGATAAAAGAGGCTACATGGATAATATTCATTTGCCATAACTGGTTAGTTCTAAAATTTCTAGGATTGAAACTCTGCCAATCAATATGCCTAAGCCTGAGGTGACAGGTAGGACATGGCATCATGATTTGTCTAGCTTGTGCCCTGGCAATTTTAAATTCTTTTAACAGAGGTTTAGAAATATGAAACAAATGGGATTGTCTCAATTTATTAAAAATGAAAATGATTTATATTGTAAACCCCAATATTGAGTTCAGTCATCCAAGTATTGTAGTCCTTTTTCTAGTTTTTCTCACAATGCAAAAAATTATATTTGTAATCCCATTGAGACATCATTGGAATCTCAGCAAATTAATTCAAATCTACCACCTCCAATGCAACCCATGATGAGAGTAAAGACACCAAGACATATTCCAAGTTAAGGGCAGCCAAGAGGTCCTAAATCCAATCCCTGTGAGGACATGTGGACAAAGGCCTTGATCCTAGGCTTCCCCCAGCATTTATTAGCTTGTGAAGAAGATGGGTGGCTCAGGGATGAGTGACAGTGAGGATGGCTGGAATTATGTGAGTAAATTGAGCTGGCTGGCCAGGTGAAAGATTGGCATCTCTGTAAATTGTGGAGATAAAGATATGTAGAAGGATCAATTTACACAATCCAATTTAGGTAGCAATGGAATTGTTTTGGGGGACTATCTGGTTTGGTGCTGATATGCAAACTCTTGTGCCATGGGGAGTCATAGTCTCTTATCTTGATGCTTTTTCCCAGTTTACATTCCCAGAGCAATTTGATCTAACATCTTGGGTGCTCATATCCTGAACTTATCTCTATTGTAAGGAGAACACTATGCAAGGAAACAGGTCTTTCTGTTAGCTATAGAAATTGCATGTTAGCACCTCAGTTAGCCTTATTTGCAATGCTTAGAGCCAATTGAAGGGAGAAGGAAATACCCTAGCCAGCTTTTTACATATTGGTATAAGGAAATGAGTCTCAAGATAATCAAAGTCACAGTAATTGTTTTGAATTCAAAGGAAGTCATTGGAGTTGTCTCCACAGATTTATAAGAGCATCTGCATTATAGTTACCTAATGACAATGAACCCTGGAGATTGGAATACTTTATAATATGATCAATAAAGGATAAAGCAGTACTACTTAATAAAGTCCTTAAAAGTTTTAAAAATGACTGTAGTAAAGTAGGCTTGAGAGGACCCAATTTCAGTTTTTTTCTATCAGTGTTAATAGAAATCATTTTTCCTCTGGAGAAGTATCAATGACCTTCATTACAAACCCAATTTCAGGTATATTTTGTTTAATTAAGGGTGCAATAATTCATGTTACAATGCTTGTCTACTTATCATAGTCAACATAGGGAAGTCACATTGTATTCTTTGAAACAAACTGAGGGGAACCTAAACCTATCTAGCTGTGGAGGCAGTTACAGTTGATCAAGCAAGCATTCATGACTGTCTTTTTACTATGTTTACATCAGTTCCCATATCCAACAATCTAGTAAAAGCTTTCCCTTTAGCTTAATAAAATAAGTAGGCCTATGAACTGAAATACCCTGGGAAAAATAAAGTTCCTTGCTTAAAGCCTTGTCTCTATCAGGTTCAAGTGTTGGGTTAAGGGCAAGAGTGGAAATTTCAGTGGGAATTAAAATTGGCCTCCTCCTCCCTCCAACAAATGAATGAAAGAAACTACTGGTATATCTAATTCTGCACTCTAATTGGTCTGGCAGACCAGGGAAGCAAGAGAAGCAAGATTTTATACATCCACTCTAGCAGAGGGACTGTTACTTGTCCATTTTGGACTGTATACAACTGGCTTAACTGGGTCCAAATCATTGGAGCACTGACCAATGCCAGTGGTTAGAAGGCAGGAAGAATCATGCTGTGTTTCACTCACTACCTTAACCACTGACACCATTTAAATTCCTAACCTTGTTGTCCCTATGAGTACATTAGCCACTCTGGCACATCACAAAACAAAGCAAAATAAACAAAGGAAAAAGCAAAACAAAACATACTTGACAGCATGTTGAGGAGGGAGCAATACTCTGGTCACTTGACCTTGTGTGTCCCAGTGAAATTTGCTGCCATGCTGAAGCATATTTTTTGGAGCAAGGTGAAAGAATCAAGGATTTTTACATCTCAAACCTATTCTATGTGGCCTGAATGAACTGTACTAATACATTTCATCAGTTTTTTTGGGGGAAACTTCCAACAATGGTGATGTTGCTCAGCTCAAAGGCAGGAGTTCCACCAGCAGCCCTGTGGACTGGATCACCCATTTTATTAAGTCAAATATCTATGTTTTATTTGAGCTACAAGTCTATTATTTCAGTTTAATTTTGACATCTGGATATATGTCCCTTCTCTTTCAATTATTTGCGATTTTAGTTTGTTTTCTCTGAGTAGCTCTGAGTAGCTCCAACTTGGCTCCTCTATTCTGCCATGTTAAATCCCCCAACAGCCCTTCTTTAGCTGTAGTATTTTGTCTGCATTGGCATGAATGAATATAGTCTATATTGTAATCCCAAATATTGTGTGCAATCATCCCAGTATTGTAATTGTTAAGTTTTCGGCACAATAAGAAAGAAGATGTAAAATAAAAGTTGCCTTTATTCTGAGGATGTGGACAGAAGTCCATGACTATAGACAGCCTGACATTCTCTGAAGAGAACGTGGGGTATGGTATATACATATAACCTCTGACTAGGGTGATGCTTAGGGTGGGCATTGATGATGCACAAGGGACTGATTGGGACCTTTTTCATAACACTGGGAAAGGAAAAAGGAAGTTGTCACAAGGGAAGAAGTGACCTCCTTTTTGTTTCCACTTCCCACTGCAGCTTATTCTAGGGCAAAATTTTTATTCCCATCTTTTTATTGTTATGAAAAGGGTGAAGTCTCTCTCTTACTACTTACTTACTGCTGAAAAGGGGCATCATATTTGGGCTTAGGAAGGCTGATGGGATGATGGTTGATGTTCACATAGAAGCTGATATGAGGTATTTCAGCCAGGACAACTTTATCATTGGTGAATGCCCACATCTTAGACTGGAAAAACAAAGACAAGGTGCTATGAGGAGGAAGGCCACTATCTTATTTAAAGACCCAGGGGAAGTAGAAGCAAAGGTGCCTTTGATTTAAATATGCCATTCATCAGGACCAATGTGAAGTAGAATTCTGAAAAATAAGTGTGAGTTTAGGAGGAGTAGAGTTATGAGGGATGATTATTCCCCCATCTGAAAGGGTAAAAGTTAAACTTGTAGATATATAGGTCTTGTCTTTGGTACAGGAATTGAGCTAAAAAGAATAAGAAGCATGAGAAATACAAAACTTGATGATTGAATAATATTTGGGAAATTACAGGGAGGGATGAGGAGGGCCGTGGCTGTGTCACTATAAGGGAGATAAGAGCCTAGACCCACAGGGATCTCACATTTAACTAAACAGCTGTGGGCAGAGAGAACTAAGACAGTTGTGTAGAATAACATGAGGACAATCTTACACACCATGTGAGCGTCTTTAGGAAAGACTGTCAAGAGTCTTGCTGTACAAAAGATAATTAATAGAACATAAGGAATTAGGAACCAAACTGGATAACAAAACATTACCTAGCCTGAGAGTTGTGTCTGTGAGGCCTTGGTGAGATGGAGACGGGTGGGTGATAGAAGATGAGGTGACCATTCAGGATGGTTAGATTCAGGGTTGGGAAGGTACTGCATAGCTTGAGTGATATGAAACCAGGATGGAAGTCCAGCAACTTTGACCACTGTTGGAGTTGCCAAGAAGACCAAGTAGGGGCTGCTTCAACTTGGTTGTAGTCCTTGGGATGATTTCCTGTAACGGGACTTTAGTAACTATATCAGCAATCTCCCTGGTTGTGGGAGAGGCTTTTATCTATCCCAAAAAAGTACAAACAAAGGTAAGAAGATATTTGAGAGTTTTTTGGCAGGGCATGTGTGTAAAATCTACCTGCCAGCACTGACCAGGGGTGTGTCCACAAAATTGATGGATAGGAAAAGAAGGAGGTGGTATGTATCCCTGAGGAGAGGTTTCACTATAGAGATGATAGGTCTAAGTTGAGACATCAGAGTGTCTGGGTCAGTCTACATAAACACAAAGGGATCCTGAAAATTAGGGTGTAAAAAAGGGATCTTTAAGATCTACGACTGTGAAGTGAATGGTGGAGGGAAGGATATGAGAGAGCATGGTCTAACAATTTGGCACCACTGAGTGGATTGGGATAACAGCGTTATTGATTACCCTAAGGTCCTGCACTAGACAATAAGACCCATCAGGCTTGAGTACCAGGAAAACAGGAGTATTATAGGGTGAATGGGTAGGTTTAAGAAAACCATTGTCTAAAAGATATGCTTGATTATAGGTTTAAGTCCCTATAAATGTTTGGGAGCTATGGGATATTGGGGAATGCAAGGAAAAATTGAAGGATCCCTAAAGCAAATTAAAATAAGCATGGCATGAGTAGCATGGGTGGGATTAGAGGTATCCCAGACTATGGGATCAACCAGAGAAGAAAATTTCTACCTAAAAGGGATGTGGGACATGTTGGAGTTACTAGGAAGTTATGAGTAAAGGATAGAGTCTGGAACCTGCATAGAATAGGCCCTGTCTACAAAGGCTGCACAGATTGGTCATCAACACCCACTATAGAGACTGAGGACTTAATATAATGGCCTGAAAACTCAGGAAGAACACTATATATGGTCTCTATGTCACAAGTACAGAGAATGTCTTACCTGAGACCTCCAGTGGGACTTGGAGCTCTGAGAAGGATACCTGAATGGGGGAGCTGTAGACCCTGAACCCCATCAATCTTCAGCAGCAGGTGCAAGTAGATCAGATAGGGATGAATCTGGCGGTGATGAGATCTCCTATGAGGGCAAGGAGTTAGAGGATGGCTTACCTACTCTCTGGAGGCTAGGACAGTCCCTCTTCTAAAGGCCATTGAGATTATAATATGGGTAAGGTCCCAGAAGAAAGCAAGAATTGGGCCTTTCTTGCCCAATGTCCTTTTTTGTTGCACTTGAAGCAAGGTCCAGGAGGAGCTTGGGAAGTTTTGCCTTGTCTCAGTTTACCTGTCTCAGATCTCCAAATGTCACTTCTAAAAGATCAGATTTTTATTTTTTATTTTGATTTTTATCTCTGTTGTTGAAAACTCAAAAGACCATATTAAGAATGTCTCCCTGTGGGGTTTGAGGGCCATGTTTAGCCTTTTGTCTTGAGATCTGGCCTGCAGAGGAAGGTATCTGTCTCCTCCACAGTCACAAGATATTTGGATTTTATCTTGGGTAGGTATACAGCTCTAAGTCTAAAGGAGACAAAGGCAATCAATTAAGTATGCAGGAGTCAAATAATAGAATCTATAGGGCATTTATGAGTATAATTTTAGTAATGGCTTCCCATAAGGAGAATAAGCATAAGGTCCAAGGAAGTTTACAAACTGACATGTCATTCATTTGTCATATACACATTCAGGTTTTACAATTTTATAAGTCCCTCCTGTGCTGTTAGAATGTCTAATGCCATCTGATTTTTGGAGGATGGCCAGTTTTATTAATTTTACCTTTTTATTTAGCAGAGAGACCAGCTGCAGTGTCATTTAACATCAGTTGAGTATAGTTAATTTTGGCCCCAATATGTGTCATAAACCTTTTTCTGGAAAATATCTGGTAGATCTCAGCAAAAGGAATCCAAAAGGAATTTATAATTATCTCTTAATCTTAGCTGTTGAACATCCAGAAGATTGATAATAGTACAGTGCAGTAGAGGCAGTAAGTTTAAAGTAGAACATTAAATGGAACTATTATTTTTTATTAACCATGGGTGTTTTAATATTTGAGCACTGAAGAAATTTATGACATTGTTTTGACTTCAAACTATTTAAACATCTCTAAGTATAACATATCTTATTTGACTTGTGACCTCATGTTGGTCTGACCTGAATCTCCTGGCTGGAGCACAAGGAAAAGGCAGATGTCTGGATCTGAAAGAAAACACTTATCATCATAAACATTCTAAAATTCTACATTTGAAGGCATGAATATACCATCAGATCAGAAACAATGAATTGTCTTAGTCATATAAACTTTAGTTGGGGTGTCTGCCATAAAGCTATGGAGATTATTGGGGCCTCCAATTAGTGAACAAGAGCTGATTAAAATTACCAGGTGCAACATGCATGGGACAACTCCAAACTTGGTGCACAGGGAGCAAGACCATACCCCGCATCTGAAAAACACCCCAAGGCATGCCAGAGGGATCAGGCAGGCCTAGCCAGACTGCTAGGCCAACCCCAGGCAGCTGGCTGGCTGGGAACCCACTGTGGGCCATGGCTGTGCAAGCTCCAGCAGTGGGCAGATCGCCAACATGCACAGCACAACTCCAAACTTGGTGCCCAAGCGAGCAAGACCACACCCCCCATCTGAAAAACACCCCAAGGTGCACCAGAGGGATCAGGCAGGCTTAGCCTGACTGCTTGGTGAACACCAGGCAGCTGGCTGGCAGGGAACACACCCTGGACCCTGACTGCATACACTCAGCCAGAGGAGGCAGCAGAATTCCAACATGCACCAGGAAAACTTGGAACTCTGTGCCCAGAGGAACATTGGTCTACAGCAGACTACCAATGCTACCTTGAAGGGAGATTAAGTGCCTGTCTTACCATAACAAGATCTGGCTCCAGACAGTGTGGTGAGTATGCCCCTCAAATAGAGGTGTACAGTAGCTAAATAGGGCCAGTAGTAAAGCTCCCTCCAACTAACTGTAAGACCTTGGTATGTGTGACAAGAGTGAGGGTGACCCCTTCCTACACACAGAAAACATCAG
>PVJX010032526.1:0-20342 GCA_004027295.1 Dolichotis patagonum
AGAAATACAACAGAACAAGACAGAACAAAGCCAATTGAGACAGTGCAGTGAATCTGGTACAGAACTTCACAGCAGGTTACCGGGATAACAGTAATAGGTACCATAGTGTATCTCATTATCACAATAGTTGTCTAGTCAATTAAGTATAGCAAAATCAAACCAAAGACAGAACATTATAAAATCAATCAAAAGAGAATATTGAATAGAGTAAAACAATTAATCATAATGAAAAAAACTGAAAA
Source organism: Dolichotis patagonum (assembly GCA_004027295.1). Taxonomy (NCBI): domain Eukaryota; kingdom Metazoa; phylum Chordata; class Mammalia; order Rodentia; family Caviidae; genus Dolichotis; species Dolichotis patagonum. The sequence goes on from PVJX010032526.1 coordinate 243, forward strand.
CAACACTTGCTTTCAAAGAGAAGATAGAGGAGACCCCCATATTTGCTATATTGCATACAGTCATCCTGCCAAGAGATGCTCAGACCTCTCTCCCCAGTTGCTAACGGGGGGGGGGTGTTGAGGGGGTTGGGATGTTTGATTCCAAGCCCGTCCGTCGGTAGGCTCAAGAGACACTACTGGGTCTCCTCCTGGCTCACGCCAGAGGAAGGTGCTTACCAAGAGGGCGGGCGAATTGCTTCTTTGTGCAGGCTCCTGGGTTCCACCATGGCCGTGGCTGGATCTTGGGTGGCTCCTACTTTTTAGCTTCAACCCAAATATGGTCATTGTCATTGATGTCTTCCAGTGGCCACATTGCAGCCTCACAGTTTGGTGACTTTGCTTTTTGAGAGACCTTATCCTTTATGCTGCCCTTACATGCCTGTGCCCTAGGCCTTTTTGCACTCTGAATTGTTTTCTCCCAATATCTGACTGCAACTTCTTCCTCTTACAGTTGTTACATTCCCTCACCTCATCTTCCCTATACCTGTTCCTTGTCCTATGTGATTCTATCAGTGCCTTGGTTTTCCCGCCTTTCTAGCCCTTGTCCAGCTTGGGCTTCTTTGTTGACCATCTGGACCATATCTCTGAATTAGGCCGTGGAGAGAAAGGAAGCCTTTTACATTGTTGGTAGGAATGTATTCTAGTACAAGCACTATAGAAGTCAGTATGGAGAGTCTTCAAAAAACTAAAACTAGAAATTCTACTTGACCCAGCTAGTCCCCTTCGTATTACACTGATACATGCATATTTGTCCTTATAGCAGCACAATTCAAAATAGCTAAATCTTGGGAGCAGCCATATGTCCATCAAGAGAGATAAAGAAAATGTGACATTTACACACAGTGGAGTTCAACTACTCTGCCATAAAGAAAGAGAAACTTGAATCATTTGTAGGAAAGTGGATGCCCCTTGAGACCATAATGTTAAGTGAAATAAATCAGACAAACTTAAATATCACATAACTATAAATAAATAACAGAGTGAAAGGGAGATAAAACTAAGTAGAGGGATAAAGTTTTCGCAAATGGGAAGGGGATCAAGAGATGGAGAGAAGGAGAGGAAAGGGAGGGGGAGGGAACACAAAAAGAGAATCAAGATGTGTTATGTACATGTACCAGCTCCCCACAATGAAGGTAATTATTATGTACTGTAAACATGTACTAAAAAAAGCACCTTAAGAGCAGCAAGGAACAAAGAAAAAAGGAAAAAAAGAAAGATAAGACAAAATCAGTGTATCGTACAGCCTTTTGTTCTCTCCTTAGTGATCCTCCTGCCTCACCTCTTGAGTACCAGAATGATAGATGTGAGCTACCACACCTTACTCAAACTTCTTTTTCTTGTCATTATTCACTAAACAATATAACAGGGCAATTAATTACATAAAATTTATATTGTATTATGTGTACAAGTAACCTAGAGGTGATTCAAAGTACATAGGAGGATATACTTAGGTTATATATAATACTAAGCCATTTTGTACAGAGGATTTAATTGTCTGTGGATTTTGGTATCTTTGTGTGTGTATGTGTGTGGGGTGTCCTAGAACCAATCCTTACCAACAGAAGGGAGAAAAGAGAACTAGAAATGGCAAAAATATTGCAATCATAAAAGCAGTAAAAAGAAAATGCTTAGGAACCAATTTTATCTAGATAGGTACATTACGCACATAAAGAAAACTACAAAATTTTATGAAGACCATAAAGCAAAATGTGAACGTGGAAAGATATGTCCTTGGATGGGAAGACTTAATGTAGTTAAAGAGTCAATTCTTCCTAAGGTAAAATATAAGTAGTATATAAAGAAATTTCATTAAATCAAGTTTTTTTTTTAAAAATGGCTAAAATAAAGATTAAGTATAAGAGTAAATACCTGAGAAGAGTCAAGAAAAGTATGAAAATGAAGAATAATGGAGAAGGGATTGTCTTACTATGTATCAGAACATACTGTAGAACCACAATATCATTACAGTCTTAGTATGGGAACTGTACCTGGGCAAATATAGGAGTTAGACTGAACAGAGAATCTAGAAACATGTATTGGTATATATGAGAATTTAACAAGTGTCAAAGATGATGTTTTAGAGTCATTTATTGGGATGCTGTATTGATCCTGTGGCATCTTTCTCATATTACGTTAGTTTTTATTACTACATAGCAAAGGTAACACCCAAATTGCTGGTTTAAAATTTCACAGGTTCTGTGGGTCAGGCATCTGGGTGTGGCTTGGTAGGGTGCTTGGCAGGGTCTCCTAAGGCCGGAGCTGCGGTATTGAAAGGGTCACCTGTGGAAGGAGTCACTTCCAGGCTCAGGCTTGTGGTTGTTGACAGGAATTAATTCCTTGTGGGCTGCTGGACTAAGGGCCTCAGGTCTCCAGGAGCTGTTGGAGGCTACTCTCAGTTTCTGATCATGTGGGCCTTTCCATAGGACAGGTCACAATGTGGTGATGGATTCATGGAGGGGAATCATGAATTAAGGGAATTCATTCTCTCTCTTAAGGGAGAGAGAGAGAGAGAGAGAAAGAGAGAGAGAGACAGAGAGAGAGAGAGAGAGAGAGTAAGTGAGAGGGAGAGCTCTCAGAAGATGGCATCTCATTACCTTGCTATGTCTTACTTGTTAGAAGCAGGAGAGTTCCAGCTTCTACTCATGAGGAAAGAGTTGTATACAAGATCATGGAGAACAGGAAGGAACCACTCCGAACATGTTAGAAGACTGTCTACCACAGTATACAAAACATATTTTGATAGATGAAAGGTGACTGTCAATAGTAGGAATCACATTCTCAGAGGATGATTTATAATACTATATAATGGAAAATTATTTTGTATTTTCTTTCTTTCTTTCTTTCTTTCTTTCTTTCTTTCTTTCTTTCTTTCTTTTTTTGGTACCAGGGATTGAATTCTCGACCTCGTGCTTGCCAAGTAAGTGCTTGTGCAGCTGAGCTAAACCCCCGGCCCCATTTTGAATTTTTGAGTAAACTTCTTATTGAAAAAGATATGCAAATTATAGTTCACATAGTGAATACATCAGTTTAACATGTACACAGACCAAGAATCAGAGCACTGTAATCTCAGCACTCAGGAAGCTGAGATGGGAGGATTGCTTTGAATTGGAGGCCAACCTGGTCTACAAAAGGAGTTCAAGGCCAGTTGTAACAACATAGGGAGACCCTGTCTCAAAAAAGACCCCCCCCAAATCAGAACATAAGCAACTTCCCTAAGGTCCGATTGGCCCCATTCCAAGAATGACTCCTACCTTGGCTTATACTACTACAAATTGGTTTTGTCTGGTTTTGAATTTTTACAAATGAAACCAAAATTAATTTTTCAATATTATTTTTTCAATATCTGGGTTCTTTTTTTCAATATATTTTTGAAATATCATCAAACGTAGCTGTAGTCCATTCTCACTGATGTATAGAATTATACTGTATTAATATCTCACAATTTATCCATTTTGATGTCAAAGGGCATTAGGGTTTTTTCTCCTCACCAGTTTTTGACTTTTATTAAGAGTTGTATGAATATTTTTGTATATGCACTTGCTGAACATATCTATGCATTTCTGCTGAGTATATAGTTAGAAGCACAATTTCTAGGTCATAGAATATTTACATGTTCAGCTTTAACAGATTTGGAAAACAGATTTTGGAAAACAATATTCCACACAGTTGTACTCCCTTTTACTTGTAGTATGGGTGATGGATTTTTAAATGTAAAACGGAAAATAAAGAAGCTACATAATATACATGAAATCTATGAAAAATTTAAAACTTGATAAAAGACACCATAAACAAACATAAAATTAGAAATATATTGGTAACAGGAAATAAGCAAAAGATTAGCATCTATGATATATAAACTGCTCCCATAAATTGACAAGAAAAAGACCGACAACCAAAGATATGTGAAGGCTATGAAAAGGCACTCACAGAAGATCAACTTCAAACATGTGCAGATGTGATCAAAATCACCAGCAGTCAGAGAAATGTAAAAGCAAGATTAAAATAGTAATGATAAACATATTGCTTTATGCTCATAAATTTGCATAATTAAAGACATCTACAAGAATATTGACAATTGCTAAAATTGAGTTGTATTTGGAAGTTCATTGTAGTATTCTATTTGCTTTAAAAATGTTTGAAAATGTCTTAACAAAAAGAAAAAAAAAGTCAAAAGACCACAACAAAAAATGCTAAAATTGTTGCCACCAGGCATATGGGAAATACATATCTTCATATAGTGCTGGTGGAAACAAAAGTTGTTACAAACTTCCTTGAATACAGTCAGGAATGGTGGCACATGCCTGTAACGCCAGAACTTGGGGGACTGAGACAGGAGGATCTCCATGAGTTTAGGGGCAGTCTGGGCTGAATAGTGAGACCCTGTCTGAACAACAACAACAACAACAACAACAACAACAAAAAGAACTCAGCAAATTGAATACAATCTACTGACAATTGTCAAAAAATACATAACCTTCATTCTTAATGATCTTTCTCAAAAAATAAAAGCACCAGGTTTTATTTTTATTTTTTAAATTTTATTTATTTTTTAATTTAATTTTTATTTTTGTTAGTATATGCTTGTGATACATAATAATTATGGGGAACTGGTTCTGTATCATAACCACTTTTACTTCTTCCCTCCTTCCTCCTGCCTCCTTCTCATTCTGAAGGCCCCTGCCCAGTTCCACAAAGTCCACCTCCCTGTTTCTTATCTACCTTTTTTGGTTTTTTGGGTGTGTGTGTGTGTGTGTGTGTGTGTGTGTGTGAGAGAGAGAGACAGGGTCTCATTATGTAGTGCAGGCTGGCCTTGAATTGACAGTGATCCTCTTGCCTCAGCCTCCTGAGTGCTGGGATTACAGGTATGTGCCACCATGCCTGGCTTCCTATCATCTATCTTTGATTTTGTTTTTTAAATTATTTCTGTTTTGGGATCCTCATATAAGAGAAACTACTTGATATTTAATCTTAGGTGTCTGATTTATTTCACTTAGATTTATGGACTCTAGGTGCATCCATTTTTCTACAAATGACTCAAATTTATCTTTCTTTATGGTTACATAATGCTCCGCTGTAATATGTACCACATTTTCTTTATCTGTTCATGTGTTGATTGGTCTGTAGGCTATTTCCAAGATTTAGCTATTATAAGTTGAAACATCAGGTTTATGTGATAGAGATATAAGCATTTTTCTTAGGGACAAACAAGTAGAAACAAAGCAAATACCATTTGACTGAGAGATAGTTCATCAAATTATAGAACATCTGCACTTTGAAGTATTATGCAGTTATAAAAGTAATAGAGTACTTTCATTAACTTGGAAGGATTTTTATGAGTTATGTTGAGAAGAGGAAGATTCAGAAAACAGCATGATAGGGGCCTATTTTTATAAAATAATGTATACATGTAAACTTTTTAATGTTTGGAGAAAAATAGAGAGTAATATACAATATTTGCAAATAAGAGTTTGTATTCTAGAATTAGGTAAAGCCAGCAAAAAAGAAAAAAATAATTACTAAGAAAAGAAAATATTCTCATTATGTACTCCATTTATGTAAAATTAGACATAAATATGTGGCATATGTGTGAGCATTAATGTACAAATATGTTCCTGACCAGATGAATTAGCTGTTTATGTCACTCTGCAGAGCAGTGTAATTCTCATTGCTAAGGTTGGATGTTGTTTGCTCCCTTAGTTTCATGTGTTGGAGGGTTGGTCCCCAGAATGGTGGACTTGGAAGAAAGGGGACTGTTAAAACTGGAGGAAGCTTCAGGACAGTGAGGGTGCAGGACCTAGGCCTGTTTGGGGGTGAGATTCTTCCTCTTGCACACACCCTACCACTTGTCCTGGGCTCTGTGTCAGAGCCTAACCTATATTGTCTAATTTTCAGACTCCAACACCATTAACTAAGTAAACCTCCTTTCTTTCAGGTCAGCCTGCTGTGGGTATTTCATTACAGTGATGAGAAATGGACTAACAGATCCATGTCTTTGTGCTCTGCCAGTTCTGCATGTAATAAATTCTACAATGTCTTTGAAACCCAAGCAGGAGTCTTCCTTTCATCCTGGTATAAAAATAATCAGTTTTAGTGGGGCAAGGTGGCACATGCCTGTAATCCCAGCACTCTGGGAGGCTGAGGCAGGAGGGAGGCAAGTTCCAGCTGGGCCTGGGCAGTGTAGTGACTTAGCAGAACCCTGTGAAAATAATTTTTTTTTTAAAAGAAGGGCTTGAGATGTATGTAGCTCAGTGTAGATGCACTGAGGATAATCCCTAGTGCTGGGCAGGGTAGGGGGGTATTACTGTTGAAACACCTAAGACCCTCTTCTTACTTCATATATATGTTTAATCTTTTAACTTAAGTTGCTATAGAAAAATTTTATTGTGCCCAGTTTGCAGATGAGAAGAACCAAATTTCAGGAAGGTTTAGTAATTTGTCCAAGTTTACAAAGCTAGTGAGGGGCACTGTTCAATGCCTGAGTCTGTGAACCTAACTTTGTGCTATATTTTCTTCTTTTAAAATTAAAAAAAAAATTGTATTAGCGCATGAGTGCAGTACACAGCGTTTACATTCATCATCGGGAGTTGGTACATGTACTGTGCATAACACATCTCTTTCCTGTATTCTTCCCATGACAAGTTCCCCATGGATTTATCTCCTCTAGCTCGCAGGTGGCAGGATCTAGTGAGTCAGGATTAAGGTTTAGGCCTCTAGTAGAGGAGACTGGAAAGGGGCTGGGCCTGATCTCCAAGCTAATTCACCAGCCCACCGCAGCAGGGCTTGAGGCCAAGGCCTCAGTCAGATTCCTTTGTCCAACTTTGGTCCCCATATATTTGGGGCACATAAATCTCCTGTGTCCCACTCACGCACAGATTAGCTTCCCAGGTACTGCTTCATATCTCTCTACCAGAGGGGTAATATCTCTCTACCGACTCCTTCCTCTTGGTGCTGACCAGGGAGGCAGCAAGGAGTCAGGCCTGCAGCTGGGAGGAGGAGCGTTTTGTCTCTGCCTCACAAAGGGCCTCTAGTGGTCACATTTCAAACGGCAGTTTAGGAGTCCGCTTGAAACAAGTACAAAAGCGGACAAATGAATCTAAGCTGTAGAAACTGGGGATATTGGTTACCTAAGGAGTGGGCAGAGAAGGAAGAAAGAGAATAGTGATCTGGGGGCATGAAGGAGGCTTCTGGGGTCAGGTTGTGTTTTTGATCTGGGTGCTAGGTGCATGGACACTTTTTTGTGTATTTCAATGGTGTCTTGTGTGGAGCTGGTTCATGAGTACCAGTTGCTATAGTTTTAGGAATTTTGTGAGGTTAGTGGCAGTTATCATTAAAAATTAAACTATATAAATGTACAGTTAAATGCACTATATTAAAGATGAAAACAACGAACACTCAAAACTTATCACTTTCAATCTCTGGGGAGATGGCAGAACGATGAGCAACTGAGAAACAGCCTCTCTGATATTTGGAATCCAGACACTGAAATATAGCAACATGCGGATGGGGAGGAGGAGAAGTGGGTCCCCAGGACGCAGGACGTATTTGAAAGGAGAATTACAGCCTACAGGGAAAAGAGGGGGACCACAGCATGGAGGAGGAAGGTAGCAAGGTCCACTTTCTCTCTGAGGGAATTGGAGGGGTGGCTTGAATCTGTAGAGGCACAGTGACTACTGGTGATCTCAGAGGCCTCCATGGAGAAACGCACCAGTGGAAGGCAGCAGTGGACATTGCAGACTGCAGTGGCCAGTGCGTTATTTGGGGTCATACATTCCCCAAGGAGAGGGTGATTGGCAGGTAGCCATTTTGGAATGGGACCAATGGAGGTCAGAACTCAGAGCAGCTGTGGGTTGGCTCCATCTAGTGGCTCCAAGTGGCAGGGTGAGGTGCAACTGAGTTCAAACTAGCAGATCAGAAAGCTTGAACCTAAACTGACAGGAGTCACGATGTTGCAGGCTGAAAAACTAAGCTCCCAGCTTTACAGCCCAAAGCCAGAACTGTAGTGGAACTAAAGACCCAGGTTTTCTGGGGTTATCCACCACTCCATAATTCTACTACTGGCTTGTTGGGATCAGTCAACACAGACCTGGGCTTTGTCTGCTTCTTCCGTCACCAAGTGACAGCAGAGACATGCCCTGAAGTGGCCACTTTTTTGCTGCTTTTAAATTTTTAAAATTAATTTTTTCTATTTTTCTTTTCTTGCTTGTTCTTATTTTTTGTAAGTGAGAATACTGTTTCTAGTTTTTTGTTTTGTTTTACTCTTGTTTTTTTCTTCCTTCTTTCTTTCCCTCCTGTCTTCTTCACCAGTTCCCAAAGTTTGTGTAGTTTTCTTTTGTCCTCCAACCTTGCTTTCAATCCCTTTCTCTTCTTCTGTTTGTCTACCTTTCGCCATAACCCCTTTTAAATTTTCTCCCTGGCAACTGTTTCAAAGAAAACAAGAGACATTATGGTAGCCACTGTTGATTTCCTGTTGTCTTGTTTTGAAATCATATGTTGCTTGCATTGTTCTGTTCTGATCTGCTTTGTTCTGTTCTCTTTGGTTTATTCTCTTTAAAATTAAAAAAAATAAATTTTCTACCTTGATGTGGAAATCAGTGTGGAGATGCCTCAAAAAACTGGGACTAGAGGTCCCATTCAACTTAGAAATTCCCTTTTTTGGTATCTTCCCAAAAGAATTAAAAATATCATACCATAGCAGTATATATACATTCATGTTTATAGCAGAACAATTTGTAATAACTAGCTCTTGGAAACAATTTAAATGTACACTGACTGAGGGAGGGATTAAAAAGATGTATTTTTATACAGTGGAGTACTACTCAGCTATAAAGAAGGATAAACTGGATGCAACTTGAGACCATACTCATAAGTTAAATAAATCAAACACACATGTGTAAGCATTGTATTATCTCAATAGTGTGAGAAGCTGAAAGAAACAACATTTGTATGTGTACATTTATATGTATATTAAAAATTGTTAAGATAGTTATAGTACTGATTTCTCTGAGTTCATTGCAGAGAAAAGTTTGTCCTGGTACTGTTAGGACAATTGAATGCAGATATCTTGTGCTCCAGGTAAATGATTTGGGATGACAATGTACAGTGTGTGTATCATTGTTGCACCCTGATTGACATGTTTTAAAATTTTGTTTTTTTTTTCTCTTTGAAATAAAATGGATTAAAAAATAAATTTTCTCTCCTGAAGATAAAAATCACCATTTTGAGGGAATATTTTCTGTACACAATTTTCTGGTTTATTTTATATTTGGTTATATAACCAAATCTGGTATATTTTAGATTTGGTTATATAAATCCTGTTCACATGGTTAAAGGTGGCAAATTAATATTTAACACTATTGCCATTTTCTAGGGTGTATTTGATGCTGTTGTTACTACTGATTGTCTTACTTTAGCCAGGGTGGAATAATTGTTCTGATCAGTTGTTCTTCCTTGTATAGCAAGACTTAGATTGCCTGAGGGTCATAAACAATACTACAGGGCAGCGACAAACAATCAGGGAGTATGCCAATAAGCAACAATTTCTCATTCTCAATAACTTGAAAAGGTAGGATCTTGCAACAGACTCAAAACCCAAAAGCCAGCTACACCTGGAAGACATCTCTGAGAAGTAGTCATTTCCTAAGGGTTCTTAATACTAGCACTTTACAAGTATCACTGCAGAAATTAAATAAAAATTAGAAAATGATAAGGCATGGAAGCAGTATGTAACCCCAGACTTTCAACTTGCCAAAGGCAATCCCAGGGGGCAGTGAGGCAGAACAGTTTGAAAGCCACCCACCTGCACTCTCTGAAGGGGTAACCAAGGAGATGACAAAGAAAATGAATGAGGCTTTAGAAAAATGAAAATATGAAATAATTTCTCAGATAACGTCAGAGATGATGGCCACAATAAAGGGCATGACTAATGAATCTAGAGAAGATATAGATTAAAAAAATAGAAGAGCTGAGGAAAATGATGGAAACCATGAATCCCCAACATAGGGAAGAAATGGAATCCATTACACAGATTCAAGCAGATATCCAGGAGATTAAAAATTCCATTGAGGAAATAAAGATTTGTAAATGGGGGGAGGGGTTTAAGGAAGGGTCAGGGAGTGGGAAAAAAGAATGAAGTTATATTGTATATAGTACAAATTTTCTATGATAAATGTGATAGCTATGTATATCTAAAATGCAGCAATAAAATCTGATTAAAAAGAATTCCATTGAAAGTATACACAGTAGAATGAGCCAGTGTGAGGACAGATTAATAGAAGATAGGATTGCAATTAGTGATCATTAAAAGAAGATTTCTTAAAAATAGCCAGGGACCATGAGAAATCAATTCAGCAGCTGCTAGATGATACAAACAAGAACATAAGATGGACTGAAGTCAGTGAAAAAGCAAGAGATAGCATAAAGGACATAAAATACTAGTTAATAGAGGTCATGGAAGGAAATTTCAGAATAGTAAAAGCTATTAGAGAAAAGAAACAAATCACCTATAAAGGAAAGCCCATCAGAAATACAGCATGTTTCTAAACAGAAACCAATAAGAGCTTGGAGTGAAGTGTTTAAGTCCCTAAAAGAAAACAACCTCCATCCCAGATTTATGCACCCCTCAAAGCTATATAGTGTGTGCTGGCCATTCTCCCAATCTTACAGACAAGTGTATAGTGAAGGATAAAAGACAATAGACAAAGTAATATGGTATTTAGGTGTCTGGGAAGGTCAGAGCTCTTGTGGCTATGATGAAGACTTCTCTGAATTGTCCACTGTTTATTGGATTCGTAACATATTTTGGGGGCCTGGAGGAAAGTGTAGAGAACAGCTGAGACAGAATGAATGATAGTGAGCAAGCCCTTGTAAAGATGGAACAAAGACATTCCAAGCAATAAATCTTTGCTTAATGAGAGAGCCCTTTGACTTCTAAGGCTGGAAGTATTCCCCTTGAAAATTTGAGGGAGAGTCAGTACCTGCAGCTGCAGTGTTATCTTGCCTTAGTGATGTCACAGTGTCACAGGCCACTAAAGGCCTCTGCTATGACTGCTGACAGGAGAGTACTATTTCTGCATGCCAGTTGCTGGCTCCGCAAGCAAGACACTTAGGCCTAGAAGAGACTTCTTATAAATTATAATATAGAAAAGCCAATTTATTAATTCTAAAGCCTGCTCAGTGCCACATAGTATTGTGTTCAACACTATCTTTCAAAACTGTTGGAGAAATAAGCTACTTTCATGACAAAGAATACTTGAAGAAGTTCTTGACCAAAAAACCAGCACTCCAAAATGTTCTGAAGCATATTCTACAAAAAGATAACAAAAATTACAATTCTATGAACCTCCAACACAATGAATCCAGAAGGAAAGGCAAGTAATTAAACAGAGGGGAAAGAAGGAGAATTAACAACAGGAAGATAGCATTACAAGAATAAATTAATATATATCATTTATAACCATCAATTTTAAAAATTTTTTAATTTTAAAGATAATAAAACAAAACAAAACAAACAAAGCAAATTAGAGCAAAACAATGCAATCAATTCAGGATTTCAAAACAAGACAACAAGAAATCAACGGTGGTTACCATAATGTCTTCTGTTTTCTTTGAAATGGTTGTCCATATCTTCATACACCATGAATTCAAACAAAGCAAAATAGTATAGCACTATTCAAAACAAAAGAATGAAAGCATTACAGGCCTTCCAAACCAGACAATAGGTAAATAAACAATGATTACCTTAATGTCTGTTATTCTCTTCATAATAGCTGTCCATTCCTTCACACATATTGAAATTAAATAATACAAAACAGACTAAAACCAATCAAAACAAAGAATGAAAGCATTACTGGACTTCACAACAAGATGACAGGAAATCAGCAATGGCTACCATAATATCTTGTTTTCTTCAAAGTAGTTGTTCATACCATCACATGTAATAAAATCAATTCTTGCAAATTCTTTAAGAGAAGTTTTAGGCATATATAAGCCTATACATATACATCTATCCTTTCTGTATTAGCAGGAAAAACAAAACAAAAGAAAACATGTTCCCAGAAAAACAGGAAACAAAAAAGACAAATAAATAACGATTACAAAGAGCCCAAAACAATGACAATATAGGCTTTCAAAACAAGGTGGTAGGAAAATAACTAAGGTAGTTATTTTACATAGTTATCTTCAAAAGAGTTATTCAGATTATCAGATATAAACGTAAAATTGATCTAATCCTATGAATGTTAACTGTTTTGTTTCAAGAACTAATAGAATTAGTAGCGCAATCATATTAGCTATCTTAAGTGTGTATATGTTTTTTTCTTTTCCCTTCCTTCTTTTCTCCTTTTCCCTGAGTTATTTTTTCTCCTTTCAGCAGTTTCTTATTCTTTCACAATATTTATTGAAGATATTGTATCTTATTTACTCTTTCAGTTTCTTACATTAGGGAGAAAATATGTTAATTACACATGTGAGTTTGATTTATTTCACTTATGAGTATTGTCTCAAGTCATATCTATTTACTGTAAAAGCCTCAATGTGATCCTTCTCTATAGCTGAATAGTGCTCCCTTGCATAAAAATATCCATCTTTCAGTGATGGGCATTTAGGTTGATAACCATCAATGTTAACGATCTCAATTCACCAATAAAAATAGACTGGAAAAATGGATCAAGAAACAAGATCCAACAATATGCTACATATAAGAAACATTTAACTAAAAAAGAAATCATATACTGAAAGTCAAAGGGTATAAAGCAATACTTCATGCAACAGGAGCCCAGAAAAAAGCAGGGGTAACTATCCTGTTTGCAGACAAAATGGATTTTCAGCCAAGACTGACTAAGAGAGACAAAGAAGTTCACTAGATCCTTGTTAAGGGAAAAATTCAAGAGAAAGATAATATAATATAAATATGTATGCACCAAATACCAATGCACCAATTATATAAAACTAATATAAATGGACATGAAAAACCAAATAAGCACTAAACAATTATAATGGGGCACCTTGATACCCCACTGTCACAAATAGTCAGGAAAGCCAAACAAAAAGTCAACAATAAAGTATCAGAAGTGAACCAAATTTTGAAATCTAGAATAGATAAAAAAAAAAGCTCAAAAAAACCAGACCCCCCAATTTAAAGAACTAATCAAAAAATGGACACCTGAAATGAACAGACAGTTCTCAGATGAAGTAGAAACAGCAAATAAATGTGAGAAAAAACTGCTCATTATCATTGGTCAGTTGAGAGATGCAAATTAAAACAACACTGAGATTCCATCTCACTCCAGATAGAATGGCTATTAATCAGAAAACAACCAATCATGGATGCTTGCAGGGTTATTAGAAAAAAGGAACTCTTCTCCACTGTTGGTGGGACTGCAGACTGGTGCAACCACTGTGGAGGTCAGTCTGGAGATTCCTCAAAAAACTAAAAATAATTGTTCCATTTGACCCAGCTATTTCCCTTCTTGGTATCTTCCCAAAAGAGTTAAAAGCATCACAGCACAGTGATACATGCACAACTGTGTTTATAGTAGTACAGTATGCAATAGCTAAATACTGGAAACAGCCCAATGTCCATTGACCAATGAATGGATGAAGATTTTTTTAATGCAACAGAGTATTACTCTGCTGTAAAGAAGTGTAGACTTGAGACATTTCTAGTTAAATGGGTGCACACTATATTTTCAAGGGACATAAATGAGGTACACACATTCATATATCACATGATTTCTTTGCTGTGAGAAACCAAAATGTAAGTAAGGACCAAAATGTATATTGATACTGTGAAATAGGAAGAAAATTTTCAAATGGGAAGTGGAACTAAGGAAGGGGGAGGGGGAAAAGAAGAAAAGGGAACATAAATAAAGAACACAGAAAGGAAAAATGGAAACAAATCTTTTTTAAATAAGGAAGGAAGTGGGCTAAAGGGATGTTAAGGGAAGGGAAAAAGAGAAAAATCAAGATACATCACATACAGCTACAAATTCCCTCTGATGAATGCTATCATTATGTGTATCTAAAAGTACCAATAAAATTAATTTAAAAAATGATGACTTTCCAGTTGTTTTACTGCTTTCTGTCCTGGAGGGACTGAATGGGGTCAGTATGGTGGAAATACTGTATCATGGTGAGCTGCCTGCAATCGCATTCCGACTCTACCCTCATGTTTGCATGCACACCTAGTGCGGATGTGGTTGAAGCATATGGTGAATGTTTGAATTACAAAGCAATTATTACAGTAAAAGACATAGTGCCATTAATCCCTCTCCCAGTACTTCACCTTGCTTTGAACACATCCTATTGTTCTTGACATCCTGTTGTGCCAAGTGTCTTCATGAGGCATGATTAAAACACAAACATGGTGAGTGCTGCTGCAAAGTGCTGTCCAACAGAGAGCCAGGCTCATCACAACACTGGTGTGTACCCTCATCCCCCTTATTCATGGGATCTTGAATGGGGTGACGTCTGGCTCTTCCCCACAGTCAAAAAGACCATGAAAGGTAGGTGTCTTTTGAATCAATTCAGGGCATAGAGGCAATCGTGACACCACAACTCAACGGTCATGAAAGGATTTCCAGAACTGTTAGGGGAAGTGGCAAGAATGCTGGGATATGGGTGCTAGAAGTAGGGGGAGTATTTTTGAGGGAAGTTAATGGCAGTGGGTGTTTTATTGAAATATAGGTTGAAAAATGTAAATATTTACTATATATTTTAATGGCGCCTTGTATGTTCTGATGTTCAAAATATGCATTGTATACATGGTAGTTTTGTTTAATTTTCTTGATAAAATAAACCTTGAAAGTGAAAGCTTTATTCCCAAAACAAGCAAATCTTTGCTTGAGGCTTGCTGAAGAGAGAGTCTGTTGAGGGATACTTGTCTTCAGGGTTGGGGGAAGTTACCTTGGGGAGCAGACACAGTGGTGCGTCCTCCTGTTTGCCAGAGGCAGAGAATGCTGGCACTTTCCTCCCCCAGAACACTGCCCTGAGCCCAGGCGAGAAGGCTGGCAGAAGGCAGCTGTCATTGTTGTCTTCAGACAGGCCACGGCCTGGAGAGACTGCCTCACAGGTAGTCTGTACTCCAGAAACCTCACTGGTCACACCAAGGCTAGATTTTATTCAACTTTGCTCTACTTTCCCTTGTGCCTTATTCCCTTCCCTTATTCTGCCCCTCTCTCTGTCTCTGTCTCTGTCTCTGTCTCTGTCTCTGTGTCTCTCTCTCTCTCTCTGATATTTCCTGAAGAGATAGGTGAATGAATCCTATACACCAGAAGCCCTATCTCAGGCTCTGATCCTAAGAGAACCAGAACTGAGATGTCTTGTGTGCTGAGACTTCAGAAGTTGAAAATCTTCTTGAAGTCAAGCTCATATCTCAAGTGGGCTTAATTATTGCAAATTGGTTTCTCTTATTATTAGTGATAGCTGGGGACTCTCTCCCTCCCTCCCTCCCTTCCTCCATTCCTTCCTTCCTTCTTTCATTTTTTGTGGTACTGGCAACCGAACCCAGGGACTTTGTACTGAACTACATCTCTAGTTGTTCAGGCTGGTCTTGAACTTGTGGTTCTGCTGCTTCAGCTTCTCATGGTGCTGAGACTACAGATGTGTCCCACTGTGTCTGGCCGCTTCTAAGGTAGAACTAGGGATCAGTTACAATTACACATTCTTGGCTGTAGCCTAAATCTATGAAGTCAAAAACGGAGGACATGGCCTAACAATTTGAGTTTTGGTAAAGCCCCCAGATGATTCTGATGCATCCTAGAAACAGTACCACCTTCAGAGAGGTGATTCTGAGAGAGAGGCAGGAGACATACCTCTCCTCCTCTCTCTAAAAATATAGGGGCATTAATCTCTCAAGGGCGATATTCTTCTATGGATTTATAGTTCACACATGGAGAAATGAGAACAAACAGCATCTTGGCAAAGCTGAAATCATGAAAGCCTTTTCTTTCTGTCTTCTACTTTCTTCATTGACACAGTTTTCTTTGGCTGGAAAAAGCAACATGGGTTTAGATGTTAAGATCTTGAATCTTGCTTTTGGGTTTGAAATACTGTCCTAGGAAAAAATCGTAACTTAATTTTAAGCTGCTGCAGTTTGTACCCTTGCTTCTGATATTTGCTTGTACTTTCTGAATTTTTGAGCATGAGACTGATAGATCCTATTGACCTCTGGAACTTTGGAAAAGTGAACATGCAAGAGTTTGGCTGGCATAGGCCAATTTTGAAGGACTGGAGACATCAATATTATACAGGAAGACCAATCCATCTGAAGGATTCTTTCCAGCCCATGAAGACTGGGCCAGAGCAGGATGAGAAGGAAAAAGCAGAGAATAATATTGATGACAACAGTAACAATAACAACAACAACAACAACAACAAAGGCACCAACACTGAATATTTGACTTACATCAGGCACTGTGCATATATAGTCCCATATATTTCATATGTAGTTTCATATATTTTTCACAACAATCATACCAAGGTATTTATTACTGTTATCCCCATTGTATAGATCTAAAAATTGAGTCACAGAGAAATAGAATTGGTTTTCCGTAGACACATATCTTGTAAGCAAAATTAGAGCTAGTCTTGGAATCAGGTGTATCTGACTCCAAATTCCACATTCTTAACCTCTGTGCTACAATGCCTCTCAAAGAGAAGAGTCTCTGGACTCATTTTGATTCCTTCGTTTCTCTAGTACTAAACAATATTGCTGTGAGTTTTATATTTCTGTGGAATAGAAAACTAAGTGCAGTAAGGTTTATAGGGTGATGGCTTATTTGGGATCATTATAGAGTTGCCTTACTTAGACTTTGGGGTGTCTTGGGCACACTGTCATATCCTGAAGGCTGAATCACAGTGTTCACTGAACCCTATCATGAAACATTATTTGACGTGAGGACTGAATTGAGAGTGCGTTCTGGGCCATTGTGTCACAGTGCATCCTAAGTGAAGCCAAGAACCTACCCATTTTAGAAGTACTTGGAAGCAACAGTAAAGAAACATTTGTAAGGTCCCTAAAAGCCTGGGCTTTTTGAGCCCACTGCATAAGTAGCTCTCTGGACTTAGGCCAGAATTGTTCTGTTAGTTAACTTTTCTTGCAAGTTTGGCTGGCAACACATTTGATTTTAAGTCTCTGGATTATCAGGAGGAAGGATGGAGAGGCCTGTCTGGATCTAGGAGAAACCCATTTCCACCCATGCCGTCCTGGGTGGGGTATTCAGGGTGCTGGGGAAGGGTTCCGGATTTTGACTTTGTACTGCTTACTTTGTTTTTATTTGTTCTTATCTCCATCTTTGAATAGTTCCTCTTATCTCTTTCCCTTTGGGATGGTGTGATAGAAAGATCTGGAGCTGCATTCTGCTGTGTATGTGTGGACTGGAAAGGTTAGGTTCTCCGTAGACCTTAGAAAAAAGTCTTACCCAGGGATTTTTCTTCATCATTAAAATCTTGAGTTCCCAGTCAGAAGTTAAGGGTGTAACAAAGCCTACTTACAACAGAGGGCGGTAGAGTGCAGCAGTTAAATGTGTGGTTTGCTAAGTCATTGGGTTGACACTAGTCTGTTATTCCTTTGCATTTGTGATGGAATTCATAGCTCTCTCAATGAATTTTTTGAGCATGCACCGTTAAATATGCATATAAATTTATAATTTATAAATTACATAAATAATTCTTGTCCTAATATTGTATATTTATATATTATGAATTTGAAATTTAAAATAGGAAAGATAAAATTTATTTTAAAAAGCTTTATTGAAATGTAATTGGCAATCAGCTTTCCATACTAAAAATTCACTTGGTAAATTTTGACACTTATACATGCATGAAATCATCACACGGTCATGAACACCCTCAGTGGACCCAAAGATTTTCTTGTACTCCTTTGCGATGGTTCCTTATCACCCCTGCCTGCTCCTCCACTTTGAAGCAACCACAGATCTGCTTTCTGTTACTGTAGACTAGTTTGAATTTTGTAGACTTATATAAAAGGCATCTACAGTATGGATTCTATTACTTTTTTTAAATGAAAACAACTTATATTAGGGAAAAACACAGCATACTTGAAATAATCAGAAAATTATATTGTAACCCAAAATCTTTATGTGAGTACAAAAGTACATATATTTATATCTGAATTTCATAACTGAAATTCCTTTTTATATTTACAAAAATGAAGCAGGAAACACTGAAAACAGCAGGATTTTTCACCTTTTTTCTTTTTCTTTTAATAACTAATTCCAGTAACCTGAATAGAAATTTTCAGTTTTTCTTTTGGCGAAGTTACAGTCTTTTTTTGTTGTTGTTGTTTTTGATACCAGGCATTGAATTAGCGACCTCACACTTGCCAGGCAGGCGCTTGTGCCATTGAGCTAAATCTCCAACCCTGAAGTTACATTCTTGAATTAAAAGTTATGAGTGGGATATTAGTAAATTATCAATTTCAAAATTATGTAAATAAAAACAATTTTAATAAGTAATTGTTTCTTGAAATCACTTCTGCTTCTGTGTAAAATGTACTGCTATTCTGAAGTACATTTTTTTTTTTAAATGTCAATACAAGACCTTTTTTTGTTCCTTTTGTTTTTGTTTTTTGAGACAGGGCCTCACTGTGTAGCCCAGGCTGGCCTCAAGCTCACGGCAATCCTCCTGCCTCAGTTTCTCAAATGCTGCGATTATTGGTGTGTACCACCACGCCAGCCCAGTTATACGAGGCTTTATAGAGTACCTGGATATACCAAGCAAAATCTATTCTTAGTAAAATCACTGTCATCCAAAACGTGAAGTTTAACATTTTTTAATCTGCCCTACAGAAATGTCTAAGAAAGCAATTAACCCTTCTTCACATGACAACAAATAAAAATGAGCAATGTAGGTAGGAAAGATATTCATGGGTCTCACAGCCAAAAAGAAAAGGGGAGGGTACTATTCAAGACAGCATTCTACTTTGACATGAAAATCCAGCTAATGG
Organism: Dolichotis patagonum; assembly: GCA_004027295.1. Taxonomy (NCBI): domain Eukaryota; kingdom Metazoa; phylum Chordata; class Mammalia; order Rodentia; family Caviidae; genus Dolichotis; species Dolichotis patagonum. Next base: position 19,246 of record PVJX010032526.1, read on the forward strand.
AAGTGAAACCAAAACAGTAAAGAGACAAAAATAGACACCAGACTGGTATTTTTCATCAAGTATCTGCTTATCTGAACCTCTTTGCTCCTGAAGTAATTATTTGGCAACCACAGTGATTAGCAGTTAAAGTAATTTCAACAAAATAAGAAGTCATCAAAAATGGACTAGTTGTCTGAAAGAGCAGTACCTATATTATACAGATTGAACCTAATGGCTCATCACCATTTCCAAAACTTAACTGATACTATCCTTTTATAAACTAAGAGAATTTCATTTGTGTTCCATAGCACGATGACCTAAAAGAAAAAACAAGACAAAACAAAACCAAAAACAAAGAAATAAACTCTCATGCCCAAATTTTGAATATTGTATTGTATAGAAAGTCAAAACATTAAAAACAAATTAAATACTTTATTTAGCAAACATCTGCACAATGTCAGATTGTACTCTTGTCTTCATTATGCACCACATAATTGGATTTTATTATGCTTTTGAAATGTTTACATGCCCACCTGTTACATATTTTGAAGGAGGATTCCTTCCCTCGCCTACTTCAAGAAAATTACAAGTGAAACCAAGGATGAAATAATGATCAAGTTAACTTTTAACATTGCATTTTGTTTGTTAATAGTAAAATGTTTTACTCTTAGTTTGTATTTTCTTTTTTTTTTATTTAAAGAGAGAAAAAAACAACCAAACAAAACAGAAAGAGGGTAGCAACAATACAGAATTCCAAAGGGGAGAGGAAAAAAAAAAAGAAGAAAAAAGGAACAACAACCACAACAAAACAAAAACAAAAACAAAAACACTAAGAAATCGCCACTTGATAAGTTACATACTGTCATCATTGGAAATAGTTGTTCGAGTCACAAAGTTAAAGCATACAAAGTAGACATTCAAACAGTGAGACTGTTAACGGTTCTGCTCAACATTCCAACAAAAACAGTAATATGGTCATCTATCTTACACACTTAAACACACATGCAGTTATATCCTTTAGAGCACTTTCTTTTCCTCTCTTTTTTACAGTAGCAATTACACATTTTGGGTTTTATTACTCCTACAGTTCTTATTACTTTTTACACTAGAGACACAAT
>PVJX010032527.1:0-20374 GCA_004027295.1 Dolichotis patagonum
GTGTCCTCCTGGCAAATAGCAATGTGAAGGCCAAAGAAAGAGCCATGATTCTCCCTGTGGAAAATAACGGAAAGCGTCGCCTCATCTTTTTCTTCGAGCATTTACTTTACACAATTTTATATGTGTGTTTTATCTCTTTGATGGGTTTGTAACTCTTTTTAAAGGTTAAATAAACTTCTAGATGGCTTTGTAGCTCAGGAATGTCTTTCTGAAGGGCCCTGGGTCCATCTTTTTGAAATATAATCATCAACGATAGTGTGTCCATCTCCCAGTTCTTTTGGGAGGATGGAAGCTTAACTTGGTTGGGCGCCTTGCTCCGAAACTACCTTTTATCAGCAAGATGGTAGAAGTTTATTTTTCCTTTGGGGAAAGCTAATTATCTAGCACAGATGGCCACCCCAATTACCAAGTGTATTTAGAACATACCGCACGTGACAAATGGTGCTGTCAAGTCCTCTTACTGGAGGACTAATTACCGTTTATCTTGAGAACATGTACGGAATGGGTTGCATCTGCTGGCCTCTATAGAAGTGTGAAATTCCTTCTCTTTTTGTAATCAGTTTAGTCAACTATATGTGATACACGTCACATTCTGAATCAATGCTTACTCATTAAAATTGCTTAGTCAAAATGCTTACTCAATAAAATTGTTTTGGCTTGTTTTCTACATTTGTGATGAGGTTTTTTGGGGGGAGTCAGCTGATTTTATTTTTAATTATATTTAGTTGTATTTCTGCAACACCTACCTCTCCATTCTTCCACTAGATCTCTCTGGCCCTAAGTAAAAATTCACCTTACCAGCAAGCAAATCACATATGGACTCTAGAGTATAAGTAAAAGCTTTCTCATAATGAAGCTGGTACTAATTATGTTATTCTTTTATGTAGTCCACGAGATAGCTTCAGTACCTTGAAGGGAACTCTTTGTATTGGTAACAATATTCTCTTGCATTAAGTAGAAAAATGGGTTTCCATTATTACTTTCATGGACCCGAGGAGTTTGAATTGAATTATGTTGTGTTGAAGCCCCAGCACCTTAGTATGCCAGTTCATTTATAGACAGGGCCAGTGCAGGTGGGACCTGTTAAGGCGGGCCAGCTGTAGGAGGGAGGTCCCTGATCTTGGAAGCACTGCACAGTGGCAGAAGTGGATGCTACTAAGGAGAAGCAGCACAAGCCAAGGACAGGGAGCTGGGGACATGCAGCTTTCCAGCAAGCCAGTCAGTCCTAAGGGAGCGTCCCCCAAAGTTTACAGGGTGGGTGGGTGGAGCATGAGCTTCCCCCACCTTGAGTTTGCATTTCTACCTTCAGAACTGTGAGCATAGATTTCTCCTGTCTTCAGCTTCCCCATGGGTGGAACTTTGCAGGACAACCCCAGGAAACTAACGAAACCCTAGGAAACTCACACAGTGATGTCTTAAAATAACTTCATTGGCCTGAAATTATTTTTATTTAAATTCTCAATTCAAACACTCTCACACACATGTTTATATTCTTGGCTAAATAAGAAATAGCTCTAATGCAGATCTTTGATTGGAGTTTCCAGTACTTGAAGACTTTCTTTTCTGTTCATTCTATTTTTCTTGCTTTCTGATGCCATCGCCTCTCTCCTCCATTCATGTCAGAATCTTTCTGTGCATAAAAATGCCATCTCACGCCACTACTCAAATATGTCCATCACTGATTAGAGGCTGACCCGTGTGAGGATTGTTTTTTTCCCTCACTGCGTCCTCCATAAGAACTCAGCACACAGCTTTTTTATAAATCTTCTTTTCAATGTGGCTGATCGTGACCAGCAGTGGGGTCTGTGGGTTATAGTGGTAGCACAACTATTTCCAAATCCCACCCAGAGGTCTCTTTCATGAACTGAGACTATCTGCTGTTCACTTTCTGCTATCAGAAAGCTCCTTGCTTGGAAATCTTTAGCTTGCTGTTCTTAGATCAGAATTCCACAGACAAAGTGTTTATTAATGAACAGACATTTACCACCTCACAGTTTCAGGGGCTGGGGACGCTCAGCTCCAGGGTGTGGCCTCTGGTGAGATTCCCAGCAGGACGCAGTCCATTTCCCCAGGATCCAAGCGCTTCTCTTTGGCTCTTACCTGGTAACAGTGCTTCCCTGGTGATCAGGTTTCCAGCCCAGGGTGTTTGGAGGGATATTCAAACCACACCGGTGAAGAACTGATATTTTCATTAAATGATTTCCATATTGTAATAGAAAAATCAACTCATAGAGAGCTTTCAAAGTTCACACACATTATTTAATTAACAAGAAATACTTTATCTCACATTCTGAATTAGTAACTACATCACATAGATACATAATCTAGGGGTATAAAATACAAATTCAATAATGTTTGATTGCAGTTACATTTTTTAAGGAAACAAAATTATGTCAATAAGAGTTTAGTTTCTCAAGGGTTCCTGAGTGTAATTGCACAGCCCCTGGCTCAGTCATCACCAGGCCCAGCCATGCCCAGCACAGCACTTTCGTCTCAGTGGGAGAAAGGCCAGGCTGTGCTCTAGGGCCCAGCCCTGGAGAAGCAAAGGCCTCACAGATCTTTGGTCTCCTCTGATCACCAGAATCAGCTCAAAAATTCAATTCTACAGGCAAACCCAAACGGCACAGAGTTGGGCTGGGAGTGGTTCAGAGCACTGGGCTTGCTGGTCCTTTCTGGAACCCTTGCTAGACCTCCTGGTATTTCTGAACACAGACGAGAAATCTGTAATACAAAGCTTTTCACTATGATCCAGCATGCAGACACCATGGGATGATTCTAAAACAGCTCATCTACCGGAAGCATGTTTTAAAAGCACACCTGAACTTGAGAAATGTTCCCTCCTCAGTGATTTAGACCAGGGAAACATTTAGGGTCTGGAGGCGTTGAGCACACTGGCAATGGCCCGTTTGTCCATTAAGATGAGAAAGACCAAAGCCGGGTGAGGTCAGGGAACCTATGACTGCGGTGAGCTCAGCATCAGAATCTTCTAAACTGGACAGCGCTGCTCAGGGGCTGATCATAGAACACAGCGTGAAGGGAGGAAGGGCTTGAGAACTCGAGCCAGGAAGGAGGGCCAAGTGAGAGCTGAACGGTCAAATTGGAATGGCACAAAAAACCTCCAGTTGGTCTTGCTGGTCAACCTGACTGGGACCCTGGGAAGAAGGGATGGGACTGGAGGGCATCATCCCTGTGGATGGTTAAGCCCGCTGATGAGCTGATGGGTGAACGGGGTACTGGGGCACAGCTGGAGGGCATGGGTCACAGAGAGTGACCTTGAGGACTATAATCTGATTGTCTGCCCTTTCCTCTCAGTCTCATCCTGCTTTTGGATACTGTGATTGGAGCAGCTTTCATCTCTCATGTCATTTCTGCCTTTAAGCTAGCTGACCACAGCCTGAAATCTCTGACTCCGTGAGCCCAAGTAACCCTTCCCCGTGCCACAGAGATACATGTGCACCCATGTTTATAGCAACAGAGTTTGTGATGGCTAAAGCTTGGAGACAGCCCAAATGCCCATCAACTGCAGAATGGATGAAAAAGATGTGGTATTTTTATACAATGGAGTACTACTCAGCTACAAAGAAGGATAAATTCAAGGCTTTTTTTAGTTTTTTATTTTAAAATCAATAACAAAAAACAATAAAAAAGATGCAGAATTTCAAAAGAAAATAATAGAAAATTAACACTAGGTAGTATATTGCATATTGTTATCTTCAAAGTCGTTGTTCAGATTACAAGGTTTAGGCATGAATAAAATGATCAAACAATCAAACAAGAAAACACAAGCTGTTCTTTTTGATGAACAGAGATTAGCAGTATATCTATCTAGTATATATTTACACACACACACACAAACACACATATATATGTATACATATATACATATAATCCTTTCCCTTCTTTTTTTTTCTTGCTTCTCCTAAAGCTCAAGGCTTTTCTAGGTAAATGGATGCAGTTTGAAAACATATTCATAAGTAAAATAAATCAGGTTTGCATAAGTAAACATTGTATTTTCTCCCTAGTGTAAAAACACAAAGAGTAAATAATGATAGAGAATATACAATAGCTATTGTGAAAGTGGAAGGGGAAGAAATTGCTCAAAAGGAAGGAACAACTAGGACAGGGAAAGGAGACAAGAAGGAAGAGAAGAGCTGGGCCTGCTGGTGCACGCTTGTAATCCCAGCACTTGGGAGGCTGAGGCAGAAAGATCATTGCAGGTTTGACACCAGCTTGGGCTACAACGTGAGCTCAAGGCCAGCCAGAACTGTGCAGTGGCACTCTGTCTCAAAAAGACAAAACAAAAACAAAAAGAAGGAAGGGAAAAGTTTCTCTATATCTATATCTATATCTATATCTATATCTATATCTATATCTATATCTATATCTATCTATATCTATCTAAAATTATCTACCATATATATGTATAATTATTTACGATATATATGGTAGATAATCTGTCAGTTTATCAAAAAGAATGGTTTGTGCTTTCATTGCTTGATCATTTTCTCATGTCTATATCTTGTAACCTGAGCAACTGCTTTGAAGATAACAATATGCAATATATTAACCATTGTTAATCTCCAATTATTTTGTTTTGAGATTTGGTATCATCATTTTTATTTTTTTCATTTTAAAATAAAAAAGATAAAAAAATTTCCCTTTTAAAGCACAATATACCTCTTCTTGATTTCAAGTGCATTAACAAAAACTCTTGGATACTTATTTTGGCATGTAAATATTTGAATTACCATCAGGATGAATTATTCTCAAAAATATACTAAGTTAAAATGATTACATGTTTTTCTCTACATTTTGATGAGAGTTTTTTTGTTCACAGGGTCTCAGAAAGGCAGACACAGAGCTTTAAATGTAGAATCTTTGGGTTGTGCTTTCCCTGGGGAAGGCAATGTGACCTTGGGAAATAGACACAATCCCCACGTGTCCTGAGATCTCAGACAATCCCAAGGGGCATCACAGAGGCTGGCCTCCCTCTTCCACAAAAGATCTCCCAGTTCCAACAGGGAAAACATAAATAGCACAGTAAACCTTGCAAAATACAACCTAAACTAGATTGCATTTGGTGGGATACGTTTCTAGAATAAAACTATACAACGAATCAATCTACAATGAACCCTATACAATGACTTTGCATGTGCAATTTTAAATTTTCTAGAACAAGTAAAATTTTATTGAATAACTAGAAAGAAGCATGTGAAATTAATTTTAATGGCATGATCTATTTAGTCCTATGTATCTAAAATGCCATCATTTCAACTTATGATGCATTAGTTACCAACACTGTTTTTTCTGATGACATATTCTCACCTAGATGTATGTGCCAAGGATTGTGTTGGATGCTGGGGACAGGCCAGGGAAAAAGACATATCCACGTTTCTGGAATTCAGGCAATGAAACACACATTCACTGTGCAGCTCAAATATGTTATGGTGAGAGCTCAGGGCCCGAGGAACTTAGGCCGGTGAGACTGCCCAGAGTGACAGGTGGCATCAGAGACCTTCTAAAGAGACAGTCAACCCGAGGTCTGCACCAAGGGTGAAGGATGCTGGGTCCTTGGGTTCTCAAACAAGACTGCTTGTGACACACAGCATGAGGCCTTTGGATAAATGAAGGCAGTCAGCAAGTCCTGACTGTGGGGAGAAGGGGAGAATAAACCAGATTTGGAAGGATTGAGAGAGGGGAGCGCGTTGCTTATCTACGGGGTCAAGGAGCGCAGTGAAGAGGTCATAAACATCATTGTGACTACAGAGATTGCAGCAGTCATTCAGGGACGGGACAGAAAACAAGCCGGGCCTGGGTTCACAGTTGAGGAAAAAGATGATCATAGGGTCTACTGTCAGTGGAATGGGGAAATGTGGAAATGCATGAGATAATCCAGACACAAAGCTCAGCATGTTCGGTGATTGTCCAACATCAGCACCCATGTAACTGCAGGCTGCTCACCGAGCAACCAAGAGAGGCCTCTCTGTCACATCTGCACGACAGTCTCCGGATGAAGTTGTGCGATATGGCAGAGGGTGGAGCACAGGAGGATGTAGTGTGTCTCAGCCACTTCTTTGGGCCAATGGGAAACTGTCAGTGCGAAGGAGGATCGAGGCTCTTGGTGGAGGTGGGGAGAGGAGGCATCAGCGTTGCAAGGAAAAGAAGAGCTAAGCGTCAAGTAGTTTGAACAGAGACGCACAGAGACACATGAACAGATTGTGCAGGTGGGATACTGGTGTACACAACAGCAGGTATTTGAGACACAAAACCACTCTTGTGCTAATGGAAATCAGAGTTGCCAGAATGTAGACTGACAGCGTGTAGGGACAGAGGAAAAGAGGCCATCATGAGTCTTTGGCACCCCCGCATCTACCAAGGAGCCATGCAAAGGAGCCTGATACAAAATCGGGGGCGGCAGAGGGGAGCCCAGATAGATGGCATCTCAGCACATGTACAGTGGCATGAGAAAGGGCACAGTAAGTGAGGTTGCAACAGTGACAGTGTCCCCAAGGTTTAATGATGCATGAATCATAGCTGCCTTCGATTTGAAGGATCCTACTGAAAGGAGGAAGAGACTAGACAGAATTTGTCAAAGATGGAGAAAAAACACAGAAATAGAACCAAGGTAGGTAGATGGCTCTTTGGTGAAATTCAGTTGTGAATATTAAGCTCACCAAGGGGGAGTTAGAATACCAGGATGAACCGAAGATTCAAAATGAGAAAATTTAGTTTTTCTAAGGAATAGGTATGGGCTCAAGAACAGAGCTGGCAGGTGGCTTCCTGTCAGAAGTGCACCCTTGTCATTGGAAGAAGATGGTGCGTGTGACATGAAATATTTCCAATGTATTTTTTCACTTCAGATAGCATGGAACTGAAAAAGATTTAACTAACAAAGCCTGACATTCAGAGAAGACATTTTTCAGAGACCGTCTTGAAAATTCATACATCCTCATATACCCAGTTTGCAGAAATTCTCTTTCCTTTTTCAATTTACCTGCTCAGTGGCTTATAAATGTTTTAAAGCTAGGGGTGCAGAAATTCAAGTAGTGACAGATGCAGAAGGGAAAGAACATAAATCTTTGCCTAAGTGAGCTATGGGAATGGGTGAAGCAGAAGTTGGAGCTGATGACTAGATTTTTGAAAGAAGAGCCCTTTGCTAAAGATCTGCATTCTGTCCGCCTCAGGTCAGTGGGAAATGTTTATTGGAAGGTAGGGAATCTTGGTTTAAGTTAGTAGTAGTTTGGTTCAAACCTAATCTCCCACACCTCTACCAGATGGCCAGCCTGCTAGAGAGTCTACCTTCTTCTCAGTGAGTTTATCCATGTCTGGGGACATTCCCTAACCCAGGAGAATTTCAGCACAGGTTCATGGGCCATGAACTGGCATCACACTAGCTCCTGTTGAGAAGGAACCCACCATTCACCAAGATAAGATGGCCAGTGTGGCTGAGGGACCCAGGGTCTGCCTTGCTGAGTTGATCTCCATCTGTGATGTCCTTTCTTGACTGTACCTCTGTGTGAAGTCTTTCAACAACCATTGTTTATCAAACTTTATGATATGCCCCTGTCCCCAGCCATCCAAAAGCAAAGATTTCCAGCCAAGGCTCATGTTTTTATGTGTTATTAATCTGTTCTAGGATTAAGCATCCATGTGTTGCTGTAACATAATACCTGTCATACGAACCTGACAGGGCAAAAGTTTATTTTGACTTACAGTCCAGGGTTGGCTGGCTTTGAGGCAGAACTGCATGGTAGAGAAACCTGCTCAACTCCTGGCAGCCAGGAAGCTGTGAGAGTGAGGAAGAACCAGAGAGAGCAGTGGGCTAGGGACAAGAGTATATCCTTCTACTCCTGGAACAGCTTCGCCTAACCAGGCCCCATCTCTTAGGAGTTCACCAATAGATTAATCCACCACTGAGTATCATGCCTGTGATTTAGTCACCCTCACAAAATTCCCACTTGTGAATGCATGCACCTTTTGTACCCCTTCTAGTGTTCTCAGCACCTAAGGTAATGAAAATTAAAATTCCACAAATGTTTCTGTTCTCCTTCATTTCTTGTTGTCCCAGCTTTCATTTAGACAAAACTTCTTATGAGAGCAATGAAGAAAAAGAATATTGAGAAAACGATCTGTGTCAAAATGAAGGTAATAGGGAGACATCATGTTATGAAAAATAAGCCAAACATAGATTAAAAAGCATTACATATTCTGTTTCCAATGTAGAAGCAAAAAATAAAGTCAAGCTGAACATATGACATTGATTCTAGGCACTGGGAAGAGTACTAGGGGTGTTTTGTGGTCAGGGGGAGAAGAAAAGTGGTTGGATATAAACAATTTGCACTGCATACACATATGAAAACATTATACTGAATCTTATTAAGATATGCAATTAATAGCCTTTAAAAAGAGAAAGCATAAAAGAGAATGAAGGAAAATCCCCTGTCCCAACAGCAAGCTCTTAGAGTCCTTAGATCGGCAGGAAGTGTGAACTTGAAAACCATCCCTCATTTTGTCTCTGATCCTTGTGGTCATGGAAATCCTCCAAAGGGCAGAGCTGCTTGGAGACAAAATTTGAATCTGCCTTCACCACATGCACACAGACTGCATTAAATCTATACATCCTGGGGCAGGGGAGAGACTGGCAAAGCAGAGTTCCTACAGGCTGGCCTCTGCCTTCCCAGGTCTGCTGGTGCCCATGACTTCCCCGAGAACAAAAGGATGACCCCACAAGTCCATGGACTCTCTCTATGACCTTTGTTTCCAAAGGGTCTTCTACAGCGGAATTTGGGCTGCAGGGGATATCAGACAATCACAGCCTTTCCAATAATTCCAGTCCAACTGGGAAAGGTCAGTATTAGATAACTGTAAAAACCCCTAACGTTTGATGGCTGTGGCAGTGCAGTGAGGAGGTGTGAGTTGCATGAGCTATCATGGGAGAAGAACAAAGGCCTCAGAAATTCAGGAGGTCACCGAGAGTTAACCACACAAGAAGGAAGAAGGAAGAAGGAAAAATGAATCCAAGGAGGTCCTAGAGCAGAAGTTACAAAACCAAACAACTGAAGAGATGTTGGGAGAGCTGGATATCTGGATATGGATTTGCTTCTCCCCTGAAATACTTTGGGATGTATTTCCTGTTCATGGGAACCCACTTCGGGAAGGCGCTCAGCCTGCTGTTGAAAGGGCTGCAGTGGGGAGGGGTTTGAGTGGCCTGCAAGAGGCACAGGAGAAAGTCGTCAGCTTGACTTCAGGTAACCACACAGCAAACACATACTTGCACTTTCACAAGCCAAGAGATCATTTTCTTTCTGTGTAATTTTGAACACAACCCAGAGTGACTGGTGGTTGGTTTTGAAGAAAATTTCCACTGTGTCACGACATCCTAAAGGATTGTTACTATAAGGGAATCGAATGCAAGGCCAGACTAAGAAGTCTGTTTATTGACTAACAGCTGAAGACTGTTCTAGCTGCTCTAACTCTTGCTTCCCAAAGCTGCAGGGCTCTAAGGCCCTGTCAGGAGCAATGGGTGAAGGGCCTGGCATGGGATGTTCCCTTCAAGGCTGGTGATATACCTACTCCCACCACGCCTGTCACATGTCACTGGGGACCTAGTCGTAGGACAGCACTTAACTGCAACAGGGTGTGCACCATGGCAGTTAGAGAACGTGAAGATATTTTATCTGTGGAGATGCTGTTTAATGTTTAGTTTTCATATTAGGTTAGATTCTATTGCTGCCATACAATTCAGTGACTTCAAATCATAAGAGCCCATTGCTTCACTCTCTGATCTTATGAATTCCTCAATAAATGTCTTGGCTCGGCAGAAACAACTGCTAACAGTTGCTATGGGCATCGTGGGCCCCATGTATATGACTTCTCCAATTAGGTGGCGTGCTCCATTTTCCCTCTGTATCCTGGGTATAAGAACAGTTAACACATTTAGCTTCAGAAACATATCAGATCCGACAGCAATTTACTTAATTTCAGCTCACCTGCTCTCCACTTACTGGTCCTGCTCTATCATCCCCAAGTACCATGAGCTTTAAATGAAAAAGTCACACCACATTACTCTACCTAAAAATATTCATTAAAATATTCCCAAGGCTCTGTATCAGCTGCATGAACCTAGGAAACAAGGGTAATTTTTAGTGTAAACATGATTTTCTAAGAGAAAACTAACTAAAGCATTAAACTGACATTAATAACAACTTCTGTCTCTTTCTAAGATAATTTACTCTATCTCACATTAAATCAGCCAACACTGTGTAAAATCTTTATACTATTAATGTCCCGAGACTGATACAATCTATTCCTTAATGCATTAAAGATAGGAGTTTTGTGTTTCACTCCACAAAAACATTCTTCTCTCTCTTTTTTTATTTGAATGGGTTTTCAATTTAGCAAAGATGTCTTCTTAATTTGAGATTAAGTGAGTGTGTAAGTACCTCTGTCTGCATTTAACGCTGCTGAAACTAAGTATTAAACCCTGTTAACAGGAAAGTGGAGCCGAGCGATGTCTCCTGCGGAACTCCCTACTCAATTAATCATATTAAAAATGATGAATTCGAATCCATTTCTTTATAGAAAAAGAAAGAGTGTCTGTGAGAATACATTTAACTGATGAGATCAAGAGTAAACTAAAGGTGGCATTGCAAGACAGAGCAAGCTGAGCACAGCTACACACGAGTGTCTGTGGTTTGAACTGCGAGAAAACTGTTGAAGGTGAAAGGTATTTGTAATGCTTCAAACAATGGCACTTTGAAAAAAGAAATCCTCAGAGCATTGTAATTCCATAGAAATTTCATAACCAGTACCTGCTGATATTAACACTTTAATTTTTTCTATATGATAACAGAGGGAAGGTTAAGTGCAAATAATAGCTAAAAGTTGAGCAATTCTTTTCCCATTAGGAATGAAAAGCAGAGTACCTAAGAAAGGTGTAAAAATGAAGTTTATAAATTTTATGTGTTTATCTTCTCAATAAATAATTCAGAGAAAGATCGTCTCCAGGGAAGGGTAGTTTAAAGAAGCTTTATGAAAACAGTGCTTGCAAAACTTTTTGAAAACAGTTATTGTAATCAGCTATAGTTTTATAAAATACAATGCATTTTTATATTAGAAGACACCACTCAGCTATCCCAGTTGTTATTGTCAGATTCTACAGTAGGGTTCTATATACAAAATGCTCATGCAATATAGGCTTTATGTTTTCAAGTTGCTTCCTTCCATTAGAAGATTTCACAGTACTCCCTCTGACCCTCAGATGGATATCTCTATTATTTCCATCAGGTTTTCACCATTGAAACAACCAGGACATGCAGTGTCTTCTGCACGCCTCACTGCCCAGAGCTGCATGCTGGTGCATCAGCCTGATGGCCGTTATCTGGGGCCATGCAGCCTGATTCGCCACCTGCAGCACCTGCTGCACCAGCACGCTGGCGTCCTCCTGTCCTAACCAGGTTGCAAAGCCCTGCTCTTCCTGAAGGTGGATTCATGTATTTCTCAAGATGCAAAATTGAAGGGACCGAGGTTAGACTGTTTCAGGGGCTTGATGTAGTACTGAAGCATCAAAGACAGGTCAGAATCAGGGGGCCCCTGATTCTGCAACAAGAGGGTTCTCTTGAAGAACAGAAGCAATATGAGATATACATATATAACTGTGAAAGAGGATTTATTAGATGGGATTGCAGGGTGAGAGGCAGAGTGGTCTGCAGTGTCTGCACCCTGGAGAGAAATAGGATCCAGGAGCCATTCATTTTAAGAAGCTGGGAGCCTCAGAACGATGGAGACCAGGGAGGGAGGGCCAGTGTGAAACCAAAGGCCTAGAGAGTCCCTAGCATGGGTCCACGCAGAAAGGCTAAAGAAGCTGGAGTCTGATGTCTACAATTAGTGGCAACAGCAGAAAATGCACTTCTCAAGCAGAATGGAACTTCTAAGTGAAGGCTGACTTCTGCCTTCTTCCCTTTTTCATCCTAGGGGCTGCCAGCCTCCCGGACAGCGCCACCCATGATCCAGGAAGGTCTTCACCACTTGGTTTGCTGGCCTCTGTGCCTATCATTTCAGGATCCTCCTCCACAAACACACCCAAAATTCTGCTTTACCAGTCTGCCTGGCAGCTAGTCAAACTGGCAACCATGATTAAAGGTCACAGGGTTGATGCCACCAGTAGCTCTCCCATTGCGAGCAGAGGAATGTTGGAGGATGGGGTGAGAAAGACAAGATGGATCCGCTGGGGCAGAGGACCAAGCTCCCAGAGACTCACCCACTTTTCACTCAGGGGTCACAAGTTGGCCTTCCCAAATTGGTGTATTTCCAGGTGCTGGGGAGTGGCCACAGTGGGCAGGGGAATGGGCTCCCGGAGGAAGGTGGCCAAGGCTGGAAGGAGGCCCTGAGGCCTCAGTACACACACAGATGGAGCATTTGTAGAGCCTTGGGAGAGGGATTTTTAGGAATCTGTTTGCCTTTTCATCAGAAAGTGAAGTGTCAAACATAATACTCTTATATGCTCTGAAGAGAATGTGTAGGGGAAACGAGGGAATGAGAAAGCAGGACAGTAAACTGGAACTTTAAACCATAGGTAAACGTGAGCGCAGCTCACGGGTCTGGGGGATATTGCTGATCTGAGTAGCTTGAGGCCATTTTCCTTTTCGCAGACACCTCTGCCATCTCTATCCTCAGAAAGGAGTTCTCAGTTTCTTCTTTACATCTTCAACTCTTGACACTTCTAAACTTTCTTCATCATTCCCTGATTATCTCATGTTTAGGACTGATGGGAAGACAGTCTTAATTCCCCCAGGATGAAATTTAAAGACTTCAGGAAACTTGCCAACACTTCTCTCCAACTCCCAGTCATGATTAATGATGCTGAAGTTTTAGTCTCTGAAGACCATAGAGATCATGATTTGAGGCAGTTTGCTTGTGCACAGTTGTTGATGGAAATATGAAAAGCTAGACACTGACTCCCCTTTGAGCAAGACTCCTGAGAGTTTTCCTCCCCAGTTGGTGTATTTCCAAGTGCTGGTAGAAAGCTGTGGGAAAGTGGAAAGAGCTCAGCTTTTGAATGGGAAAGCTGTCTGTTGAATATATCCAGCAACATTTATCCTAATAACTGCTCTTCTTACTATGATATTAGTCAGCATCTGATACATCTAAAACATAAAATGAAAAACAGACTAGCATTCCCAAACAATTGACTGCTAGTGGTAATCGAGTGGTTATTACTCTCTACTACATGAACACCATGCAATGGCAGCACTGACACATGGGTGCAGAAAAAGGCTGTGTTTTCTAAGACTACGTAGTAACATGAGTTAAAAACACATATGCAACACAGAAGGCAGAATCCTACCAACTCAGCTGTAGTCCACATGGGTGGGTGGCAAGCCAATTGATCCAACTGCAACTTGGTGAATCCATGCTGGATGTATGCAGGAAAGGCAGAGGTACTAAATGGGTCAAATGTCAACAGTCTCCTCCCCTTACAAGAGGAAATGTGGAAACTTCGGTGATTGATTGACTTATTAATTTTTGATTCAAGGTATCAGTATGAAGTTGAGGCTGGCCTTGAACTGACTATGAAGCACAGGCTGGCTTTGAACTCATGGCAATCCTCCTGTCTCAGACTCTTTAGTGCTGAGATTACAGGTGTGCTCCACCACGCCCAGCTGGTTCGTTTGTTTTTAATACACACTGAAGATAAATTTCTTAAAGAGTAACTTGGTGCCTTGGTTACTTTTCTCTTGTTGCTGGGACAAAACAGCTGACTCCCAAAATTAAGGAAGTAAAGGCTTATTTAGCTCACAGTTTGTGGAGGTTTCAGTCAATAATCAGGCACCAAGGCAGGGTGGTGTGGCAGTGGGGCAACACTTCAAGGCAGCAGAAGACAGCAAAAGCAACAAGAGCAAAAGAGAGAGCAAGCTTCTTCCTTATATTGTAAGCAGGCCACGCCCCTCCGGTGAGTGTAGCATTCACACCATCTCTGCGCCCTCCTCTTGCACAAACTGAGGATGTTACAAACTAGGGCCCCTGGCCCCTGCTGAGTCACTTAGTTAAACTTCTGACCTTCTCAAACTGACTCAAAGGACAATGTCCTAAAGAGGTAATGGCTTGTGCTATCCACCCCAGGATGTAGAGCTGCTGAGTCACTTAGTTAAGCTTCTAGGTGTCACAAGTTAACACGATGTATCAACCATAACACTTGGAATAAATGAATTTATTTACAACAAACTTTGACTCTGTTAGAGTCAAAGCCAAGAACAACATTTACTCAAGAAGTAAATGATATCCTTGTTCTCTTGACTTTGTCAACAAATGGAGATAAAATTAATTTTCTTTTAAAAAGAGACCCATGTGTCTTGATATCTGTCAGTCAGCACACATGAAAAATATGAATTGCTTATTTGCTCCCAGTACTAAGAGCAAACCTCCCATTTGCTGCATTTAAGTTAGATAAATAACTATTAAAATGTTTTTTTAATGATAATAAGTTCTTCAGGATTCTTATGGCACTTCATTTTTTTGGATTGAACCCACAGCCTTTGCACTGAGATCCATGCCTAGTCCTTTTTAATTTCTTTAGTTTTTTGAGCAGAGTATCGCTGAGTAGCTACGTTGCCCAGGCTGGACTTGAATTTGTCATGTTTCTGCATCAGCTTCCCAGAGTAGTGGGATTATAGGCATGTAGGACCACACTGGCTTTGTAACGCTACTTTAATTAGGGATACTTTCACAATTAAGAACAAATCTGTGTTTGGCAGTTTTCTATTACTGTGGAAAAGTATGCTAGACAATCATTTCCTGATAAGGAAGGTTTTATTTTTGCTCCCATTTTCAGAGTTGGAGTACATGGTCATTTGCCGTTGTTGTTTTGGGCCTGTTGCTGCGTGATACATTGTGATGGGAGGTGATGATGGGAGAGGCCTGTTCTTATCACGGGGGCAGGAAAGAAAAAAGAGAGCAAGAGGCAGGGCCCTCCGTATTCTTCAAGGGCCTTCTCCCAACAACCTATCTTCCTCCCATGTTCCTCTTGACCTAACTTCCTCCCTCTAGGTCCCCACTTCCGGAATGTTCCAGTAGCTAGACACGCTGGTGCCCAAGACTTCAACACATAAACCTTTGATGTAAACCCAAGATGCCAACTGTAGTGAGCACCCAGAGAGTAAACCTGCGCTATACAACACAATGAACTGAGATTTTGACCAATGTTTTCTTCCTGGGAGCTTTTGCCAGTCTTTTGGGATATGGTACACACGGCTTATAAGCAGCCATTGTTTTTATTGAGCCAATATTAAACCATGATTTATGGAACTAAGTATAGTCAAAACTGTTGACATTCTTTAGAGCTTTAAAGCAAGTCTCATTAACCTAAGTTTTAATAGTATTGTACAGATTAAATACATTGACTAATTGATAGATAAATCAAATTAATAACCTTATCTTTTCCATATGGAATTCCAGTTATAATAAAAGTCATTACATTTATTATCTTAATGAAGAAACAGATGAAAAAATATGAGCCCTGTTGCCTCTTTAAATTATTGAGTTTTAGACATATTTTTCTCACATATTGATTGTAGCTTTCCCTGCTGGCTTTGCCTTATGTCTGTGTGCAATTATCTGTGACTTCATATAAACCACAGCACTGGTAATGAATTTTAGTATCTCAGTATCCTATTGGGTCTAATTAATGGTTCCCCAGATGCAACAATTTGTCAAAATTCAGCAAATATATGACTGTGACTTGCACTTCTCATTGCACATAAACTTTACATAAAACTATAAATAAACAGTGAAATCCAGCTAATAATGTTAATAATGTGCACAAATACTTAGAAAGATACACTTTTTTGCTTTCCATTTACTGGAAAATGCATAAAAAGACAGGTAAAGGAACATGTATGACTATAAATATAACAAATACTGTACATTAATGGCAGAAAACTGGATTAGACTACAAGGAATTTTATTAGAAAATTATTTCCTCTTTGCTCAATGTTTCAGAAATTTCACAGTGAAGTGTAAGTAGAGGAAACCCAATGTGTCTCTACTGTCTTTTGCACTTAGATATCCTGGTTTCCCTGGGCAACCTCCCATCTTTCTCTTTTAGCGAACTCATTGTTTTACATTACTCCTTTAGGTCTCTAATCACCCAGAATTTATTTTTCTATGGCATGAGAGAGACCAGGATTATTAAGGGGGTTACTTATGCCCAATTGACAAAGATCATGCATTGAGAGGGGAAGCTCTGCCTGAAGGCTTCGTGTGTTGCCCCTTGTTATAAGGCAAGTGTGTGTGTGTGTGTGTGTGTGTGTGTGTGTAAGAGAGAGACAGAAAGACAGAGACAGAGACAGAAAGACAGAGACAGAGAGACAGAGAAAATGAAAGAGATCTTGGTTTCTGTTTTCCTCAGTCAGTCTGTTTGCACCGACACCATACTGCTTTATTTTTTCTTGGTATTCATTTTTAGTATATCAAAATGTTATTTTTATCTGTCCAAAGACATCATGGCTCTTTTAGATATATTAAAATTCCATATAAATTTAAAATTAATTCTACCCCAAAATAAAAAAATGAAGATTTCTGTGAATCTATAAATAAACCTGAGAATCACCTTAATTGCAAAATTAGTCTTCTGCTCTACGAACACTGCATATCTCCCTGTATTTGAGTCTTCAAAAGTCTCATCTCCAGTTCACTAATTCTCTGTGCAGCAGCCTCACATATCTTTTATTAGATTTAATTCTAGGTTTTTAACACCTCAGTAATAATTTAAATCTTAACTTTTTAAAAGTGAATCTCAGAAATAGTATTTCGTAGTATGTCAGATGTGATGGTGTTTATGTTTATATTGTTATTTAGGTAAAGTTACAAGCTTCATCTATTAATTCAGATGCTCTATTGTAGAATCCTCCAAGTTTTCTCACTGCTCAATTCAGCCACGTTTATCTACTGACAGCACTATTTCCTCCTTTCTGACCTTTGTGTGTCTGTTGTTTTCTTACACTGAGACACTGGTCTTACTCATTTCTTGGGTTTTTCTTTCAATGTGTCATGATTATGTTTCCTCTGGAATTTAGAAAGATGCCCTTTATGCAATCCTTCATTGCTTCTTTTCTAATATTCTAGACATTTCAGTATGAACAAACATTACCTTTTATTCAGTTCATTTTTCTGCATCTGTTGAGCTGACCAGATAACTTTACTAGTCTACTCCGTTCATGTGGAGTAGTATATTAATATATTGCCAGTTCGTACATCTGTCTGCATTCCTGACATGCACTCTTGGTAGCCTGTAATCTTTTCATAGGTTTTGTGACAACTCATTTTGAACTTAAAGGTATATGTTCAAGAGCAGGACCTTTCCTTATAAATCTTCTCATTTGGAGGGGAATTTCCAAAGATGCCACGAAGTGATGAGGGCTTTCCAGTGCTCTATGGTTTAAAATACTCACAAAGACCCAGGTATGCAGAGGTCTGACAGAAAGGGCAGTCCCTGGGATGTATTCTTGTCCCTGACTCCTGTTTTCTCTCTCTGCTTGCTGGCTGCCATGAAGTGGGCAGTGTTTCTCCATTATGCCCCTTCATGATGGACTTCAACCATTACCCCTGTGAAGCTCCCTATCTAACCCAGGGTGGCCTTGGGTCACAGCAATCCTCCTGTCTCAGCCTCCTAGCTGCTGGGATCATATGTGCCACCATGCTTATAATTTTCTCTTTTCCTTTCTCTCTCTCTCTTTTTAAATGCAAGACATAAATGTGGAGGTTTAAAATGTAACTATTTTCCCCCCAGGAAACCAGAGTGATATCAGCTAGATTATTTTACAAAATATAAACTTTAATAGTCTGACATTGCCTTAGCAACTCAGTGCGGAAGGATCTTCACAGCAGCGTCCAGGCACTGGTCTATTCAGAAAGGTTTCTTTTCCTTCCTCTTCCTCTTCCTCTTCCTTTTTCTCCTCCTCTTCTTCTTCTCCTTTTTCTCTTCCTTCTTCCCCTCCTCCTCCTCCTCATTTTCTTATTCCTCCTGCTTCTTCTTTTTCTTTTCTTTAAACACAGTCTTGCTGTGAGGCCCAGGCTGGCCTCAACTGTGCAGTGATCTTCCCGTCTCAGCTTGCCGAGTACTGGGATTACAGGTGTGTATCATCATGCTTGGCTTGATCATCTTCTTAAAAGAAGTCTGGTGGAAAAATAAATTTAGAATGTCTTCCTATGTATTTATTCTAAATCATTTCTTAAAGACATTTTGTGGTTTAAATATTAAATCATAGCATACCTACCTATTCTACTTTCTTACATTTTATTACAATAATTTTTGGCCTTTTAAATGAAGTTTTTGTTTTCTATTTGGTTTACTAATATATAATACATATGTTATTAAAAGTTGAGTATTGATTACATAATTCTTATTTTACTAAGTTCTTCTATTATTTTTAGCAGTTTCTCATTGATTCTTGTGAGCTTTTAAATACAAAAATGTACTACCTGCAACACATTTTCTCCTCTGAGCCTAATTCTTATGGCTTTACTTTCTTTGGTCTAATTTTACATGTGTGTATGGATATCTATTTGTAAATGCATATATACACATACATTTTTCTTAGGGTAAAAGAGTACAGATTTATTTTATGCATGTTTTTGAACATTTTATTGGCACATTTTAAACATACATAATTTCATATAGGGAATTCCTACATGTACATAATATGTCATAGTTCTTCATTTTTCCTCAATCTTCTCCCCTACCTTCAATGCCCTTTCTCTTCATTTTGTACAAAAGCTTATTTTCCATTTTTCCTTCAATTCTTTTTTACTCTTTTCCATTGCTTTATTCCCCCTTCCTCCTTCCCATGTTCCCTTCCCATTTCAACATTTTCATCCCATTTCCCAATATGTATTATACTTTGTGGTCCTTATTTATAGTTTTGTTTTCTGATGCCAGAGAAACAATGCAATATTTAAACATATATGTCCAATTTATTATACTTAAAAGTATGATCTTAAGACGCATCCATTTACCTAGAAATGTTTCAAGTTTATCTTTGTTTTTGGCTGAGGAGTACTCCATGTGGGTATTAAAAATAACCCACATCTTCTTTATCCATTCTTTGGTTTATGGGATTTGTACTGTTTTCAGAATTTAAGTATTACAAACTATGCTGCTGTAAATATGGATGTGCCTGTATCACTGGGGTTTGATGCTTTTAATTCTTTTAGGAAGATAGCAAGAAAGGAATAACTGAGTCAAATGGAAAATCTAGTTTTAGTTTTTTGTGTAATCTCCACATTGGTTTCCACAGTCTATATTGCCACCAGCAGAGGAGAAATATTTCTTTTCTCCACTCCCCACATCCCCACCATATATGTTATTGGTTGATTTCTTGATAATAACAATATAGTCCTAAACAAAATATCAACAGCATACCTAACAATAAGAGAAAACAATCCTAAAATTCATTTGGAATCAGGGGAGACCTCAAATAGCCTAAGCAATCCTGGACAACAAAGGCAAGGCAGAGGGCATCATAATCCCTGACTTGAAATTATACTACAAAGCTGCTGTGATAAAAACACAATGGTACTAGTGATAAAAAACAAAACAAAACAAAACAAAACAAAACCAGACTTGAGGATCAGCGGAACAGATTAGAAGAACCAACGAAAGCAACCAAGAACAGCTATTCATATCATCAAGTATGATATAGTCAAACAAAACAGGATAAAACCATTCCAACTGATGATTGAAAACTTTGAAAGACTTCGAAGCTATGAGATGGGGACTCATGAATAGCTGTTTTGAAGAAAACAAAACATTATGACAGCTATTGCTGATTTAATATCATCCTTCTTAGAAGTCCTACCATGCTTTTTTTTGTTCTACTACCATTGGTTCTATCTATCACATTGTGTCTTATTGGAATTTGAATATGTGTGATACCTCAAACAAATTTTTTTCTTTTTTATCAAAAATGAGATATTATAGTACCCTTTGATCATTTTCTGTTACTCAGTTCAGAAAGCCCTGTAATTCTTTCACTCTATGCATGGCTTTATACTATTGTGTTATGTTTGATATTATTGTATTTGAAACTATGCTCAACTATAGCAGAGTAAGAGATATGGTGTTAGCTACTGTTGATGTCCAGTTGACTTAATGTAAAGTACTGTGTTGCCTATGATGTTCTGTTCTGATCTGCTCTGTACTGCCCCCTTTTGTTTTATTCTTTAAAAAAAAAAAAAAGAAAGCAACCAAGAAATGCACTCAAAGCATGAAAACAACTCCAAACACAGTCAACCACTTTATCTTTGACGAAGTATTCAAGCACCTTCCCTGGAAGAAAGATAGCCTTTTTAATAAATGGTGCCAGACAAACTGCTTTCC
>PVJX010032528.1:0-20354 GCA_004027295.1 Dolichotis patagonum
GGGGGAGGGCAATCCCTGGCCTGAGCCAAGACCACAGCATGCTATCTATGCTATCTACGGCAGCGTGTGGTGGAATCTTCCAAGCAAAATTTTTAACATTTTTTTAAATTTAAAAAACATAAAAAAGGATAAAAGTGGTACACAATTTCAAAAAATCGGATATTAACACTAGTTAATCTATTGCATATTGTTACCTTGAATGTCATTGTTCAGATGATCAGATTTAGGCATAAAAGATGATCAAAGGACCAGACGGTGGAAACACAAAGTGAACCAGCAGAGATGGGCAGTGGAGTTCTCTCTCGTGTGTATGTACAGACACACATGTATATGTAACCGATGTACATATGTGATCTTTTCCCTGCTTTCTTTTCTCCTTTGCCCTATCCCTGCTGTTCTTTCCTTTTGAGCATTTGCCTTCCCTTTCATAACTTTTAAATGAGTCAAAGAAAGTTCGTACACTTTCTTCCGGATGCACTGTCAGCACAGACTGGATTAGTCAGTAAGATGATGCGCATTTGAAATTTTGATTTCTGGCCTTGAGCTATTTATCCTCTAATTAAAAAAAATTATTGGAGAGTTTTGGGAGGTATGTTCCTGGGTCTTGGACAGCAGCAGCCCGTAGTGGGGAGCCGGGCCTGGTCTCAGAGGAGGCTGAGGGTGTCTACTGATCGCCCTCTGGTCTCCGTGGAAGGCCACACCCTAGCAGTGCTTCCCATGGGAACCATCGTGGTGTGTCCACAGCCCTGGGTCGATTACTGTGGCGAGGGGCATCACTCTGGGGGGCCTTTGCACCCCACTTAGAGGACAAGCAGGATCGGAGGCTCCTGGGGAGTTGTTTTGAGATTTTTCTTGAAACGCAGTTGCCCAGAGCATTGGTCAGATGACCTGGACTTCCACAGTGGGTGCATAGTGTGACATAAATTTTCCCCACATTGTCCTCACACCTGCTACCCTCTCACCTGGAGAGCAGGACACGGTTACCGTTGACAGGTAAGTGATGTGCACGTTATTTTAAGTGTATACATGTTTTATGTGCACTATTTGGGGCTGGTACTGATGAGATATTGCTTCCTTGACAGCTTTATCTTTCAGGAGGCCCAGTGCCCCGCAGCCACACGCCCACAGGCTGCCCCCTCGCACCAAATCCTGAAAGGCACCCGGACTGGGAGGCACAGCTCTGGCCCTGCTCCTTAGCAGTGGTGGCCCCTGCACGCGTCAGGGAGCTGGAGAGGAGGAATCCAGCTCGGCGAGGGAAATGGTTCACCATCCCTGGGGAATGGTGGAGTGGGTTCCTCAGGGTGAGCAAGGGCGGAGTTTAATATTCACAGGGGCTGCAAAGCAGGCGCCGGCGTGGGCAGGCTGCGTCAGCCAGGACAGCAGTGCCACTGCCAAGATGCACTGGACAAGAGCAGGAGTCAGTGTGCACAGATGGATCAGCTGGGAGTTTTAAAAATGATGTGTGTCTGTCATGGCTGAAGCAGGCAGATCCCAAGCTGGAGAGGGGACAGAGCAAGAGTGCGGAACCTGAAATTCCGGGGTCATTTCCTGCGTCTCTCTGTCCCTGCAGCTGCTGAGTACTGGGAACACACAGTGCTGCGATGGTCCACTGTGACTCACTGATCCGGGGACTGTCCATACCTAGCACAGAGACGACACTCAGCATTCGGTACACTAACTCATTACTCGGAGGATGTGATAATTAAGTGAAATATAACAAACAAGGTGGATTTACTGAAGACACTCAGTGAGTGTACACACATTTTACGCGCACTCAATCCAGCAAAATCCGGTTTGGAATCGGACCCTCCCCACCAAATCGTGGGTATTGAGCAATAGATCTTAATCCAACCCAGTGCAGATCAACCCTCCGGCCAGTAGAGACACCCGTGTGGCCCGTGCACCCCGATTCCGTTCATCACTGCTGGATTCCAGGTCAGGCAGCGTGGGGAATCTGCGCGGGACTCGCTCTGGCCTCTCTGTGCACCAAATGGACGGCAGAGAGCTCCGTGTGCAGTGGGTCCTGGTGGAGAGGACTGAAGGGAGAAGAGAACTGGCTGGTCCGGGCTCCAGCACGGAATGGGCGTTAGCCCTGGGTTTGCAGTGCATCTGGGCAGGTAAATTCACCTGCTATGGAACGGTGAGGTCGGGGTAAGGAGGAGGTCTGTCCCCTCGGGCCTTTGTCCAGTCTTTGGACTGCGAATATTCGAGTCCACTCTAGTAGCTCTTCTGATGCGTCAGTAATTATGAGCGCTCTGTGGTGGTGGTGGACATTCCGGTCCTGCAATTCAGCTGCATTCCTGGGCTCTGGGGCCACCCCTCTCCTTTCTGCCTCTCCAGCTTCCCTCCACAGGTCCCGGCTACTCGAATCTGCCCTCCCCAGCTCCTTCAAGGCCACACGTAGGCGAGAGTGCGCAGGGTGGATCTTCTGAGCTTCACGCAATTCACTGAAAGTAATGCTCCCTGGGCTCATTCATATTGGCAGAAAGGACGGGTTTTTAAACGATATGAGTGAATACTAATAGTTTAATGTTCATTGTATTATTAGTTCTGTTGTAACTGAAAAGTACCCCGTTGTCTAGGTAGATATATATGTATATGTGACATTTTCTTAACCCATTCGCCCATTGGTGGACGCTCAGAGAGCCGTGCACAGGGCAGAGAGCGGATGTCTCTTCACCATCGTGGTGGCCTCTCCTGCGGGCGCACGTTCAGCAGTGGCTCTGAGGTGTTACACGGCAGCTGTCCTCCTTCAGGAAGAATCTCCGCACTGGTTTCAATAAGTGACCTGGAGTGACCCTGCCGAACAGTGGTCTTGTTTCTGAAGACTCTGAGAGTTGACTTCACAACAAAAGGTTCTTGATACCTTAGGAGGATGAGATTTTCCAAAACTGTCACAGCTGTGACTAAAGTGTCTCCCAGGGGACGCACTCATACACCAACACCCAGGCTTCTGCATAAGAATCTATATAAATACATTTGCAGAAGAATATACACATAAGAATATTCTTATACGAACATATATATGTGAATACATATACACTCTTCTAAGTCAGTTTTACTGCTTTGTGACGTCTATTTTCCATCCCTCTAAATTGGGCAACCGTGAGCATAGCTGAAGTCATTCTTGTGATTTCTGTGACCAGTCCGTAAAATGCCTTCTCCTGGTTCATAGAGCAGAGGTGAAAGATCTTTGCCAAACACTGAGCAATAAGTGGTAGATTTTAAACCTATGCCTGTTAGTGACTGGACACACTGCAGTGTTTAGCGTGAGCATTTCCCCACAGGTATCCGTGTTTGCTAAGATGACGGGAATCTGTGAGAGGCAGATACACTTTTCTCAGTTACACTCCACACTCGAAGATTCCTTCCAGACTAGAAGTTCGACTTCCACCACTTTTAAGGGGGCACGAGATGCTTGGTTCACGAACCTAATTCTGTATTCTGAAATCTTAGAACCAATTCTGGAATCATAGAAAGAATTAGGTTCGTGAACCAAGTTACCACCATACCTTTCTTTCCTGTCACGAATATTTTAGAAGAAAATGGGAGAGATTTGTGTCAAGGCAGCAGACAGACACCGTGTGAAATCAAATGCTTCTCATGCACTATGGAGGTGACAGTCTGAGCCATCACTGTGAACACAGACGCCATCACCAGATTCTACAGATTCAGACCCTGGCTAGGACGTACCCGGGAGAGGTGACCTTGCAGGATTCCCTAATCTGCTCCTCTTGTCCTTGTCCGAAAAGCGAGACTGACAGAAGCACCAGCTCCACAGAAGCCTTTGAAGATCAGGGGGGAAATGCTGTGACGCCTGGGAGGAGGATTAAGCGCGTGGTGCACTGTGAGACAAGCCTGATGTCCCACCTCATCACAGACAGTAGCTGGCTGTGGGCAGAGCCCTGCGAGGTGGGAAGCCCTCAGCCTCACTGCACCGGCTTGCCTCCTGCACTGCTCCCATCGTTAGACAAGTAACTCAAAATATTACCAATGCTGGTGGGAAAATTCACTGGTATTGGTAATAACAAGCAAATAACAAGGCAGACTTAGAAGAGCAAGCTGAGAAAGAGATTTGGTGGCCAACGGGACACAATCAGGACTGTCCCACATGGAGTGACTTCCAGGAGTACCATGGCTGATCAAATCCTTGCGGGGCAAGGGGAAGAATCTAGATCCATGACTTTGAAGACAGCTCTGAGGGATGGAGGAGGAACAGGTTCACATCTCTGAGGCTGAGACCTAACACCCCGGATTTATCAGGTGACAGTTGTCGGCTTTCTTTTTACCTGAACTTGCCCCAGATTTCCACCGTTCCCTAAATCGTTCCAAACATTCTTTGTGATCTTCAGGGGAGGATATTAGCATTTTTTCCACTGGAAATATAACTTTGAAATAAAATGCCCTATGCATTTGGAAAGAGGTCAATAAAATTTTTAAAAAGAGATCAAATATAACTTTGAGAACAAAGACAGAGTTCAAGTATTTGCTCAGAAGAACAAAAGGGCCGATGACTTTGAACACATATGAAGAGGCTGTGGTGTCTGTTGGAAGGCGAGAAACATTAAGGGTTTTTTAAAAAATCAGTTAGATTCTTACATAAATCACACAGTGTTATCTGGAGACAGCTGCTCACATGTGCATTTTCTATGGTTGGTTCATAAATGACGTTCACTAAGGAGTTGTTAAACAAAGCGCAGCTACCATTTCCAGGTGCCAAGCCTCCAGGCGGACCCCACCATGGATGAGAATTCGGCTGTGATGGCTGATACATTGTGTCAACCTGAGAAATTCAGAAGTTTAACTGAGAGACTCAGCAGAAAACCAGGATCCTTACTTTGTAAATATCCCGGTCCTTTGCAAGAGGAGGACAAGGAGATTTTGCGAGTGCTGCACCCACCCTGGGGGTAGAGGGGGAGGCGGGTAGCCTGTGTACAACATAAAGGAGGAGAAGAGGCTTGATTTCCCCTCTTGCTCTGGCTGCTGCCTTGAAGTGCTGCCCCAGCGCCACCCTGCCTTGGAGCCAGCTGATTATGGACTGAAACCTCCACAAACCGTGAGCTACATAAACCTTTCCTTCCTTCATTTTGGGTGTTGGGTGTTTTGTCCCAGCAATGAGAGAAAAGTGACTGCGATCTCCTAGCTGAGCCAACTGGGTGGAGCAAAGACACACAACCTGCCTGGAAACTCACAGCAGAGTGTTAGGGCTGAGACTTGAACCCAGGCAGGCTGGTCACTCAACTTCCCCGAACCAAGTACCGAGAAGGAAGACCAGACAGAGGGAACAACAGAGCAGAAACAAGAAAGGCGTGAAGGAAGCAGGAAGGGATAGGTGTGTTTGTGCTGGGGGATCCTTAGAATGATGCTGTGGGGCGAGTGCAGAAGACCGTTTGGATGGGAAGCAGCGGGTGGAAGACTGAGGGAGGGGACAGGATGCCAAGGAGCACCTGGTGCACGGAGACCCGGGAGGGCAAACACAAGAGTGGTACCGTAGCAGATGAGGACGGGGGAGCGCAGTGGAGGGAAGACCTCCCCGAGCCGCCGGTTCCTCCAGGAACTGACAGACAGGTGCTTTCCTAATGGCACAGCGGGTATGGGAACTGGTGACGAAGGTACCTGGATTCTTGTCCCAGGACGCTTGAGTGGCCTTGAGTGCCTGCTCAGGACAGGAGACCACTGTAGCAGAGGAATGAAGGGTCTCTCGATATATCCTCCCACAGCCTTTGATCCCTGAGGCACGGGGCAGTCAGCATGGGCATTTGCTTTCACAGGGGTTTGTCGTGGCATAGGGCACGGTTCTGGGAACTGGGATGCCGCAGTACCGCAGGGGACCCGTGTGGGAGCCAAGCTGGGAATGGGCCCTCCCCGAGAAGGGGTTTGATGGAATGGGGAGGGGTCTAAAGAGCCGGCTGGGCAGGTCAGAGGGCAGGTGTCTCAAGATGGGGTTTAGGGTGTGACTCAAGATGGGGCCCTCTCCTGCACCGTCTCAGTAAGAGACAGAGCAGGGCTTGAGGGTTTATTCCCAGAGTACACAGCAGCTGAGTGCAGGTTAGCCAGCTGGCTCCTGCAGGCTGCTCAGCCCCCCTCCCCATGCGGGATGTAGCTGCTGGTTCAGCGTACCATCTTATAGAACGCGAGGAAGTGTTACTGTCCTGCTCCTGTGGTCTTCAGAGGGGCAGCTTGTTAAGCACGTCAAGGAGTTGCCTATTTAGCTAAGGGAGAGAAACAAAATAACACCAGCCATTCCGAGGTTACTTTGCAATCATTCATTTATTTTGTTTCATCAGAAATGCATCTCTAATTTTACCTAAGTGACCATCTGAAATGCTACATAAACCGAGATTTTGCTACTGAGAACTTGCTTCAAATTACCTGTAAAATAAAGGTCACAAAAAATATCCTCATCGTACTAACAACAGGAGATGGGTTTAGATCATATTTGTTACAAAAAAATCTCTATAATCATATTTCAAATTGGATGTCAGGATGAGTGACCTGAAAATCAATAGTATTTTTATTTATTTATTTGGCTAAGTAGCTAGGTACTCTAACAGGGCAAAATCATTACCTAAGTTGCCATCTCTTCAGCCAACTAATTATGAAATAATGTGATCACAGATGCTTCTTTACTAGTTTGTGCAGCATCTATTATTCAAATGAAGTTCACTACATTAATGGTTCATGACACACAGTGGTTACATTGGCATGCTTCAAATTTGAAAAGAAAAATGTAACTTCAGCTTGTATTTACAGAAATGGAAAGGTTTCTTCTCCACTACTGATTTACACCAAGGCCTTTTCTTCAGGAACAAGAATCCCTGGCTGAGTAGCACTCTATTGTGTAAAAACACCACGTCTTTTTAACCCATTCAGCCTGGCTTCGGGGTGGAGCTTCCCCTTGGGACTGGCTCTGAGTGGGTACGTGGCTGGGAAAGGGGACAGAGGATGGTCTGCATGCAGAGCAGACTCTCCGGGACCTGGGGTGGGAGACATAGGGGCCAGGGAGTGAGGAGCGAGGGGCAGGGGTAGGAACCCATGAGGTGTAGGAAGCTGGGGGTCCCTTCCTGAGCCGCTGGGGTTCCTCAGGACTGTGGTGACACGGGGCTCTGTACCCCCACTGTGGCTTGCTGCAGCGCGATGAACCGTGGGGTGGTGTGAGAGGTGAGAGGAACCAGCCACAGATGGTGGATACTAAGTGTCACTTAGGAGAGACAGAGAGACACGCGGACCAGGGAGCGGGGCGCGGGGAAGGAAGTGAGGTGATGCCTGCCAGTCAGCAGAGGGTTCTGGTTTTGCCAGATGGAAGGTTCTGGAGATGGCTGAGGGTGATGAGGGGCAGCTGTGTGAGGCAGTGAACTCAATGACGTGGAACCACACACCGTAAAACAGTGTCGATGCCGAAATCCCATGTGACACGGATTTTACCATAATGAAGGCAAAAGTCTTCAGTAGTGACCCACTTCAAGAAAGGAAGGAAAGAAGGGAGGAAGGGAGGAATAAGGAGAAAAGAGAGAAGAAAGAAGGGAAGAAAGGAAGAAAATAAAGGGGTCTCTTTCCCCACATCGCCCCCCCCAGCATCTGTTATTGGTTGATTTCTTGATCTTGGCCATTCTTTCTGCAGTGAGATGGAATCTCAGTGTTGTTTTAATTTGCATTTCTCAAATCACTCTCCTCTACTGTTGGTATAGTTACTGTAGACATCAGCATAGAAGATCCTCAAAAAACTAGATTTAGAGGTCCCATTTGACTCAGCTATTCCCCTCTGGGTATCTTCCCAGAAGAATTAATAACATCATATCACAGTGACGTATGTGCACCCATGTTTATAGCAGCACAGTTTGTAATCGCTAAATTTCAGAAACAACTGAAATGCCCGTCAACTGAGGAATGGATACAAAAGATATGATATTTTTATACAATGGAGTACTACTCAGCTATAAAGAAGGATACATTTGAGACTTTTATAGAGAAATGGATGCAACTTGAGACCATACTCATGTGAAATAAAGCAGACTCACATATGTAAACAACATATTGTCCCTGTAGTGTAAAAAACTAAAAGAATAAGTAACATCCAAAATGTACAATAGATATTATGAAAGTGAAAGGTGGAAGAAAGTACTCAAAAGGAAAGAATAACTGGGATGGGGGAAAGGAGAAAGAAAGGAAAACAATTATATATACATACAAAATAGATAATCATACTACAAATCTATATTAGTTCATCAAAAAGAACGGTTTGTGTTTGATCGATTTTTCATGGCTGTACCTTGTAATCTGAGCAACTACTGTGAAGATAACGACACATGGTATATTAAGCATTGTTAATCGATTATTTTGTTTTGAAATTCTGTACCATCATTTTTATTCTTTTTTTCTTTTTAAAATTAAAAAAATAAGGGAATTAGGGACCAAGGAAATGAAAAGATGGATTCTTAGTGCCTCAGAAAGGTCCTCAGGCACTGAAGCCTCATCAGCTTCGTGTGAATCCACCCATGGTCTTGGTGGGGCAGCAGGTGACATTTCTTGTTCCATGTAAGGCTTCTCCCCACAAGGCTGGGGCCATGCTGCCCTTGTTGTGGAAGCCTGTCCCTCTTCTCCCAGACTGACTGGTCACTGGCCCCTCTCAGAGCCCAGCTGGCCTCCTGGGCTCTGGGAAGGCGGTGGTCACTTCCTGTTGTGGACTGGCACCCGTCAGGGCCTCTTGAAAGCCTGCAGGGTCCTCCATTGTCCTGTCCAGTTTGTAATTCAACCTGTGACTGCTGATGGATGGCCTCTCCCATTTCCAACACTGGACCGCAACCTCCATCGAGGTAGTCGAGATCCTTGCTTTTACTTAACTCTTGGCTTGGAGTACCCAGTGCAGTACTTGCTCTTGGCTCACCTTGAATGTGCTCAGCATAGTATTTGGTACTTAATTCACCTCCAATACATATCACCTAACTAGAAAGAGGAAAGGAAGTGGGAGGAGGAACCAAGTACTTCTAGCTGCTTCCTGGAGGAGAATGGAGAAGCTTAAAGACCTCAGAAGCCCCAGTTCCCCGTGAACAGCATTTTCAGACCCAGATGTGGTGACATCGCAGGCACAAGCCCTTCCCTCTCATCTCCCCTGGCGCCTTCGCCCCCCCCCCCCCGGAAGGGGGCTTGTATCTGAGCGTAGTTATTTCTGGATGCTTGGGTATTGGCTCCAGATTCTTGTTTTCACCTGTGCGGATCTAACTTCCCAGGGAGAGCTTGGAGAAATGACTGCGGGTTCCATCACCGGAGAAGACGCCAGCACGTGAATATCCTGAACACACCTCAGACGACCAAGCATGGAAGTCACACCTTGTGCAGGGTTTTATTTACAGCCTTAAACTTTTACTTCAGTGAAGCAATATTATAAATCTTCACATCAAGCACAGCTGAGCTTCTGGAAATTTCTCTTCTCT
The DNA here is from genome assembly GCA_004027295.1 of Dolichotis patagonum. NCBI lineage: Eukaryota > Metazoa > Chordata > Mammalia > Rodentia > Caviidae > Dolichotis > Dolichotis patagonum. The sequence goes on from PVJX010032528.1 coordinate 9,432, forward strand.
CTGGGTTTTATTCTCATCTAAGTCATCGGCACCTGTTTTTATGATCATCAGAGGGTTCTTGTATTAACATTTATTGGCACAGGACAAAGAGCTGGGGTTTGTTGTATCAAAGGGTGACTCGCTTCCAAGCGTGAATTATGCTTATGTTCCTGGGAAAATGAAGGACCTGAGGCAGGACTCTGATATCATTACTAAGTATTTCTTCTCTGCACATGGTCAAATTGCACTATTAGTCTTGAACCCACACAGTGAGGGCTGAGAGATGTGCTAACAGACGCCACGAAGGGCGATGGCACTCATTTTAGCAACATCGGAATCGTAGTGAGCCCCAGGTTTAGGTGTGTGGATTCCGAGGTGGCTAAATTGCTTCACCCACAAATTGAATAAACAGACCCTGCAGGAAGCGCTTTCATATCCGGGAGACTTGATTTGCAAGATCTCTGCATGTGGTGAGATGCAGGAGCCTCGGATTTTATGGACATAGGATGTAAGCTGAAGAGCTCTGGATTCAAGTTTTCCCCTTAGCTATCATGACTGTGACACACAGGTTCACATCAGCAGGTGTCAGTTTCTTCCCTGCTAAAATCCAGACAACAATTCTATCTTTCATGTGAGGTCGGGGAGCAGTATAAGAGATTGGCCATACAAGTGAGTGAGAAAGTGATTTTCACATAATGCTGTCCCTGAAATAAGATTGGGAGGGCTTTCATTGTCACTGTGAGTGTTGGACCATTCTTTCTGAAGCTACAAAAAGCCCTGGGGACTTTCTTATGGGTGTAGATTTGTACCACAGGGAATAGTCTTTTGCTGAAAATGTTTTAAAACATTGTTCAGTTTGTTCCTACAATACTGGTGTTTTGGTTTATATCTAGGTGTCCCTTCAAACCTCATGTGCTCAGAGGTAGGGCTTTGGGAGGCCAATGGATCAGAGGGATGTTTGAGCAGTGGACCACTCCACTGATAAGTTTATAGCTAGGTAGGATTTGGGCGGTGGAGCCTGGTCGGAGGAGGTGGGTCACTGGTGACTGACCGAAAGACTCATCTCCCTTCTCGTTCTTTGATTGTTCTTTCTTGCTTACCCTGCTGTGGACTGATTCTCCTCTGCCATGGCCTTCTGCCTTTTGCCCTGCCTTGGAGCCAGCCAGTTATGGACTGGAACCTCTACAAACTGTGAGCCCCAATGCAACTTTCCTCCTTTTAGTTGTGGGTGTGGGGTATTATGTCTTGGTGATAACAAAGTAACTAAAACAACTGGACCCACTAAGTCCACAGGGTAATGAAAACTGAACGCTTGACTTGGCGAACCCTGGATCCCCTCACTAGGCCCTTGGGAGCCCACACGTCATTTACCTCCCTAAAGTTCCATAAGCCCAGTTGAACTCTTACGAGGTTTAAATTGGTTTCTTCATGTTCTCTCAGATACCAAAAATCAGGTCCAGAAATGCTGCCCTGCATAGAAAAGCCCTCACAGGACTGCCCCTGGGGAAAAGTAACCATACTCCCATTATTGTCCAATCAGCTTCCCTTAATGAGGACAAGCCTCACTTACAAAGGGGAGCAGAGGGTTAAAATCCATTTGCAAAACAAACCAGCTGACACACCTCTACTGGACCCCGTGGAGAACATTTCTTCAGTGAGTTCAAAATTGAAAGCTGCTTGCAATATCACCTTAATTAGTAGAATCCGTTCCTGGGCCAAGCAATTACAGAAATTGCACAATTGCTGAAATTGAGGAGACCATCCCTGTAGCCCTGGTCACAAGTTAGACACAGATGCTCTTCCTTAAATGGGTTATTCTTAAAATAGACGCGGCCAGAATCTCCTGCATTGAGGAGGTAGTGCGGGCTTGTGTCTGGGCTGAAGGTGCAAGGCAGTGAGGGAGAAATGGGTGCTGCCATCCTAGGCAGCTGCTGGCCGGGAGAGAGGAGCACGCTGTGCTTTGTGGATGCAGAGCCCTGCAGGGGTGGGAGCTGGCTATCAGCTGGACTGGGTTTCATCTGCTTCCATTGGGCCTTGTACTTCTCATCCATCCAAGAAACAGTTATTAGGTACCAACCACACCCCAGAGAGGAGATGCCGAGTCCCTGACGAGCCAAGCGAAGGCCAGAGGATGCTGCAGAGCTGTTATCAAAAGCTCTCTGGGAGCAGAGATGGGGAGAGCTGGTCCTGTGCAGGAAACCCCACTGGGTGACTTCAGGGAAGAGCTGACTTGGAGCTGACCATGTACACAGATTGGAGCTGTCCATGTCCACAGAGGGCAGATGGGTTTCACCCTGCAGCCTGGGGCTGGGTTTCTGCGGGGTCCTGGTGGGAAGGGTTGTGATGTGAGGGTGGCAGTGAAGGCCAATGCGTGCCCTCCGCTGTTGATGCCAACCACCGTTTCGAGGAGACAGAGGAGCTGGGTTCCACCACAGTCAGCACCCTGGTCTCCATCCATCAGGGTTTGCATATCGGGGTGCTGCTGCTGTTGCATGGGGCCCAGATACATATTTTGGCAACACAAGTTTTATTTTGTGTAAGTGCGTGTGGGGGAGAGGAGGGGGATTTAACATTGAAAAAATCAGATTTCTCTGTTCCCTTAACAAATTGTATGATCTGGCTACACAGAACCCTCCTTTGATGTTTCATATGGAGGGGGATGTGGGGGGATGCCCCCCTTGGAGCCACATCATCTATGTTCTATGCTAGAAAGAAACTCAGTCATGTGAAGATTTGGGGTGCAAGTCAGCCTACTGTTTTACAGAGCACCAAAGAGTAAACGTGCTTGGCATGGCTGTGTCGTAATGGCATTACAACTATTCCCCAAGGTGAGTGTGGACTGGTGTCACTAAAACTCTATTTACAAAAAAAGGCAACTAGCAAATACAGCCTCAGGTGGAAGTTTGGGAATCCTGGATCCAGGGAAAGAATCATCCGGAGGGCCAGCAAGTGCACAAGGCCCTGAGGGAAGAACGGATTTTGTAAGCCTAAGTAGCACAAAGAAGATTCTGGGGTCAGAGCAGCTCAGTGGAGGGACTTATTACCTGAGACTGTCTGTGCTTTACATTTGGAAACTAAGTGGAAGGTCCAGGTGGGGGAGAAGTTATTACGCCCCAATCAGTTCTGCTATATGCCGGACCCTATGCTTTACAACGTACTTGATCCGAGTGGACACCCGTACATACGTGGAACGAATCAGCCATGGATCGGAGCTATTTTGTAGTGCATTCATCACAGGTCAGCCCACCCTTCTAACCACATCTGCTCTGCCATCATCTGTAACGTCTCAAGCCAATGTTAAATGCCTGAAGTCCTGTCCAGATTACAGAAGAAAAAAGAGAAGTAATGAAGTTCAAACAGGAAGTGTTTCACACAATAAAGGGAGAATAGGTATTATTGAATAACAACACACTGGTGTGCAGTACGCTTTTCTGAAAACTGAAAATATATTTGGGGTCCTTTAGAATCCTCTCGGATGTTTTGGTAACTGATACATCCCATTTTGTGATGAAGAGTTTAGTGTAAAAAATACGCTCACATTACAATATTTTCATGGCTCGTAAAAGAGGGCAAGGAATATTACGTAGAACTTAGAGACCAGCATTTCTCAAATTGAGGGAAAGCTGAGAAGCAATAGGGTGATTCAGTGTAAATATGGCGTACGTGTCCTAGATCAAACGGGGAGGGCCACTGCCTTTCTGGTTCTTGGTTTAGTTATTTTAATCGCATTCAGTGAAAAGCCCCCCCCCCCATGGCTTCTCTGCCTTTTTGCAAAGAGGTGGTGGCCCTCAAGGCCAGATCCCTGTGGGCACTGCCTTTTGAGTTACCCCTGTGCAAGGCACCTCCTCTTTGCCCTTGCCTTCCACTCTCTGTCCTGTCCTCCCGTGTGCTGTCCCGGGTACCTGCTCCGAATGGAGGACAGCAGCAGGCTTCTCAGCTCTTGGTTTCCCATGGGGTAAACTGGAGGGAAACAGGGAGGAGAGCGAGGTCAAACTGACCACTCTGACGGCTCCGGTGAAGACCACTACCCGATGGCTGTGTCTGTGGAGGTCTGACCTCCTCTTCCGAATTGTAGTAGTATTCAGCCTCAACCCTGTGGGCCTAGGGAGGGCTTCCCTGCATCCTGTCCAAACCCACGTGCCCTGTAAAGCAACCATAGACAATGCCTCATCTCTTTCCTATTGCTGGTGGTCAATCCCATCATCAACCTGACTGCAGGAGGAGACTCCTGGAGAGTTAATGGGATCCCAAGAGCCATGGCTGACAATGGCTTAATCCACTGCTGAGGTCATAGCTGGGAGGGCTGTTAGGAGGGGAGGCCCAGCAGCCAGCCAGAAGTGGGTCACGGGGTGTAACCTTGGGGACTACAGCTGGCCCCTGACCCCTTCCCCTCTGGCTTCTTCCAGTCTACTCTTCTTCTAACCACCATGAGCTGAGCAATTTCCCGCACCACAGCCTTCTTGCAATGTCTCTACCTTGGAGCCATCCGACCATGGACTAAGCCTCCGGAGCTGCGCGCTCCAATGAGCCTCTCCTTCTTTAAGCTAGTTGTTTCAGGTGTCTGGTTACTGAGATGAGAAAGCTGAATAATACACTGTGGGAACCTGCATAGTGCACTTGCTAATTCATCAATGAACTATTTATATCCATGACATAAAACTTTTTAAAGTAAATGCTGACATTCACAAGTGACCTTTATTGCAGATGTTGAAAAAGTGATATGAATTGTTCAGGCAATATACTAAAAAATTAAAAGATGATTTGTAGCTGACTGAATTTGGAGCTGACTTTGTCGAGCCACGTTTTTATGTGTTGTGTTTAATTTACCTTTCATTTTTGATTTTTACACATGGTAGCACTAGAGAAGAGAAGGGATGTGCCCATAATTCACTGGGAAAATGTTATAGATCAAAGCCATATTAGAAACCAAATCTTCATAATCATCTAGATACAGTTGGTTTTATTATTCCGTATGAGTTAAGCCCAGCATTAATGATGTGGGACGAATGATAAGACAGTGCTGCCAAATAGGGTAAGTTCTGCCAACCAGCCATGGAAGATGCTGAAAACCTCATCACAAGTAGGTTTGCTAAGCTGAACAGAGTCCAACTGTCTTGGATGGCTTAATCCAATGGCTGCCATATTTCTCAAAAATCACCTATCACAAATAGCCAGCTGAGACACATTTTGGTCCAATTTCCTATGTACATTCAAGGAGACAGAGAAACTTGGCAGTCAGGTCACTGTCACACGTCACTGGAACTCAAGGAAAAACAAATCAGAAGTTTTCCTGCCATGGAAGAGAATCCCAAGTGGTTGTGGGAAATCAAATGCTACATATTGGTGCTCATGTATCATATCATATCAGATCAGATCATATAACATATCCGATCATACATCATATCAATCGCTAATTAGTTGTGTAAAACAATGGGAGTTGTTAATCTCTCTGATGAAACCACCAGTTGATCCTTTTCCCCTATGTATGATGAAAGGTCCTCCTCCTCCTCCTCCTCCTCCCTTTTCTTCTAATTTGTGGTATTGTGTGTATCAAATTCATGACCTTGTGCTTGCCAGGCAGGAGCCTTGCTACTAAGCTACATCCCCAGAACCGAAAGCTCCTCTTCTGTGGATGGTGTAGAAGATATCTGTGGTCCAGCTCCAACACACAGGCTAAAACCCTCTTTATTTTTTCTATTTTCATTAAATTAAAAAAAAATTTATTTTAAAGAGAACAAAGCAGATCAGAACAACAAAAAAAAATGCAAGCAGCACAGGATTTTAAAACAAGATAATAGGAAATCAACAGTGGTTACCATATGTCTCTTGGTTTCTTCGAAATAGTTGTCCATATCTCACACATAGTGAATTCAAATAAGACAAGGTAGTATAAAACCAATTAAAATGAAAGAACAAAAGCATTACAGGCCTTCAAAACCAGACAATAGGAAAATCAACAATGCCTACCATAAAGTCTCTTATTCTCTTCAAAATAGCTGTCCATACCTTCACACATATTGAAATTAAATAACACAAAGCAGACTAAAACCAATCAAAACAAAAAATAAAATCATTACTGGACTTCAATCATCTTGTTGTGGAGCACCCAGCACCCTTTTTTTTTTTATTTTGAAGAGAATAAAACCAAATGAGAAAAAACAAAATGGCATCAGTCAAAACAAAAGGATGGACGTAGTGAGTGACTTAAAACCAAAATACAAGGTGATCTACAATGGTTACCATGATGTCCCTTGTTATCTTCTAAACCCTCTTAAAATTGTTACCAAAATCCAAAACTGGGAAATAGCACACACATCTGGATGTCTAGAGCCCCTCAATGTCTTTGTTTCTGGTTCTTTTGAACTCAGATTCTAGCCGGCATTGAGCATCTGTCCTCTCGATCCCCTTCCGAGGGACCATGGGCCCCACTGCTCCGGTCATCACTTTGGCGGGCACGTTTTTATTCTCTTCCTTTTTCCTTCCCTCCTTCTTTTTGGAGCATTCCCTTTTTTGTTATTCTGGTTCTGGGACCTCTATACATTTTAGTTTGACTAAATGATGAAAAAGAGATGCGTGAAACTGCCCCTCAGACTCTTGGAGCCCTGTCATTCTCAGCCCAGATGGTCCTGCAGACCTGGCATCTGGTGGGAGCAGGTGAAGGTGGCATCACTGGGCAGTGCACCCCATGCACCCTCTCTGCTTCCTGGCTGCTGATACGTTGTCAGATAGATGCTGTTTTGGAGCTGTGCGGCCCAGAGTTTCATCACCTTCCTTAGCAGTCATCTTTGTTTAGGTTACCTGAGTGAACCGAATACAATTTCCTTGTACATCTGTCAAGCTAATCCATTCTCTGTCACCTTGCAATTGAGTCAAATCAAATATATACACTAATCTTTAATTTATAACAAGAATTTCTCTATGTCTCATGGGATTACAAAGAAGGCTTGGTTTTGATCTCACTGTGTATTCTGTGAGCTCCACTAACAGCACGTTGGCTCGGTGAGTTGAACAAATTCAGGCGCGCTCTCTACTGCCAGGCTCTCTACATATCACGAGAATTTGAACAACTTGAGTTCTTCCCAAATTTTGTCTGGAAAAATCCTCAAAAAGAAATATTTAAGTCATTAACTGAAGTATTCTTTGCCCTGGAAACTTCATTATGGAGTGGTTTAAGTTATCCTTTATGTTATTAAGCAGTCACCTAAACTTTTAAAAGAAAAGTACTGTTTTCACAATGAAGTGAGGGCCAGATACTAGAAATTATTATTATAATTATTGCCATTAAGCTGTAGTTATCACATCATGAGAAACCCAGTTCTCCCTATGTAATCTGTGTCACAAGAATGTTACTCGTTTTGTAGGCTTGGTGGGCAAACTTCACGGAACACAGGGTCTAGGAATTGCCCTGGTGGGAAATGTTGTCTCTAACCAGCACACTCTGACGTGGACCAAGTTCTTTGCTGGGGTAGGAGGGTCTCTCCCTGTCTCTAGCAGAAGGCAGCTTCACAGGACCTTGAGGGAGACCAGGCGTTTCTGAAGTTCTCTGTCCTTTGCAGGACCGGTGTCCTTAGCATCCTCTGCTCCCAGCGCAGGTGCAAGCAGCAGGGCGGAAGCTATGCACACCTGTAATATATTGAATGCTTGTGTCAAAAACACCGCTAGCCTGCTGCACTATGGAGCAGCTGCCATTTCCCCTCGTGGTTGTGCAGCTGGCAGGGAGCTGAGGCTCCTGTCCCTGCCCAGTGTCTTGGGAGAGGGCCCTGCCCCGTATCACAAGCCCAGGACAAGGTCAAAATCCAGAACTTAGTGTTCAGTGTCTGCTGAGTGGCTGTCATTTCTGCACCATCTCTACATGGCAAACTTGCACGTCAGACCCTTGTAAGTGGTGAGCTCCTGTATGTTATATGATCTTCACTGCTACTCAGGGTAAAAGCCTTGGTCTTGGTGATTCTCCTTCCTCAGCCAGCAGTCACCGCGCTCTCTGGGCCCCAGCTGAACATCTCCACTCAGGACAGCGCCTGTAGACAGACACAGCGTCCCCTTAGATGGCTGCTGCATTTTCCCACTCCAAGGGTTAGGGACATGTGACCTCCATTTGCTGAGTAGCAGCTCACCTGGGGAAAGCTGGAAATGTCCGAACACTGAGATAAAAGAGACTCTTGTATAATTTGGCCTTATCAACCGTAGCATTCCTAATACTTCCGCAAATGGGGAGGGAAGCCCTAAAGAATTAGTGGCTTAAATTAATGTGCAGAGACCCGATCTTTTTTCCAAACAGGAAAAGCAGCAGCATTTTGTATACAGAATCTAATCTGCAGTCACACACCTGCAAGTGCAAACTCCCGTCAGATTTCTGATAATTATCAGATACTAATAATGGCCCAGCACAAGAAAGGAGTTATATTTAGATGTACTGTTACTCCGAAATGCAAACTCCCCTTGGCTAGATGCTTCTGCACGATTTTGTTGTCCAATATTTTCCCAGCTGCAGAGGGGAAGCTTACCGGCAAGCCCTGTGCAGGTGAAAGCAGGGTGAAGTGTGCTGACTGAGGTTTCCGACTGGGAGCCCAGGCAGCACGGAACTCCAGCCACGGCATTGCGTACTATGGACTCAGGCAGGACTCTCTCTGTTTCCGTGATCCTAATCACTGGATCCGTGAAACTCCTGGGTAATGCAATGGCCCCTGGAGTGATGGACCCACCTCCTCAGGGGGTGTCTTAGAGAATGCCAGTGCTTGTTCATGGAGGTGTTTGCCTTGAACTCCCATGGTGGTTCACTGGAGAGCCTTCCTTCCTTGGCTTCCTTCCTTCAGGGTATGATTTAGCGATCTCTCCAGGGCGCTCCTGGGGGAGGGGTCTGTGTCATCTCCCCGGCGAGCCCACCTGATGGAGCTCTCACTACTCTGACTTGTATCTGTGAAGCTACTTATACTTTTGTTAGCGCATAACCGTTGGCAGCTCATGGTGGTTACGTTGACTGTGAGGAGTTGGCATGGGCACGTAACACGTTAACTGTTTTTTGTCTCCTTCTCCTCCTTGCCCTCCTTCCATCATTAGATCCTCTTACCTTTTGCACACACGTCTATCTCTTTGCTTCCTATAGTCTGTCTTTTGTTTTGTTCTTTAAATTATTTACACTTTGGGTTTCTCACATAAGAGGGCCATGTGATATTTAACCTTGTGCGTTTGATTTATTTCACTCAACATTATGGTCTCCGGGTGCATTGGTTTTCTACAAACAATCACATTTGCCTTTGTTTGTGGCAGAGTGGTGCTCAGTGTGTAAACACCACATTCTCTTCATCCTGAGGGAGGTGAGAGACACTTCGGTGGTTAAGCTCTTGTGCGCTGTGCTGCTATACACATGATACGTGTGTGTCACTTTGGGAAAGACACTGAGTTTTAATTTTCTGGGCATCTTCATATTGATTCCTTTACTGGCTGTCCTTGTCTATGAGCCTATGTAGAAGCATTCCTTTTCCCCACTGCCTCATCAGCGCTAGTTATTATTTGATTTCTTGATGAGAGCCATGCTTTCTGGAGCCAAGTGCAATCCCAGCGTTGTTTTAATTCACATTTATCTCAGAGGTCAAACTTTTTGTTTTCATGCATTTATTGGTCATTTGTACTTTTCCTTCTGAGACAGATCTATTTGTTTTATTGCCTGTTGTTTGATTATTTTGGAGTTCTTTTTGAATTTTTTTTTTATAAATTCTCGGTACTGGCCCTGTGTCCATGGTGTAACTGACACACATCATCAAAATGGTCTGTGTCCACCACTGGCTAGGGTGACATTTCACTGGTTCAAACAGGTCTTTTGTGAAGACTGACCCATTTGCATGCTTCCTTTCTAGTTGGTATTTCAACACATTGCAGTGAAACATTCCAAACTCATTTTCTTGAGCTTTTAAGTTCATGTTACAAATACTGATATTGTATTTTATTTTAAAAAGAAAAAAGCTAGAAAAGAAAAACAAAATTCAAAAGAGATAAACAACAACAAACCCAAAACAGAAGATTTTAAAAAATATAAAAACAGAAAAAAAGGTAGAACAATATCGAATTTAAAAAAATTAACATCATAAAATCGCTAGTTGATACATTACCCATTGTCATGTTAAAAATAGTTGCAAAGGTAAAAAATCAAAGCATAAAAAGTGGCTAGACACTCAAACATTGACAGTGCAAACCCTTCTGTTCAATGATCCAACAGAAATTCAGTAATGTGGTTATCTATCTTACATACTATACATACCGTTATACCCTTTAGAGCACTTTCTTTTCCTTTCACTTTCTTTTTTTTTATAATTTTATTTAAAGAGAAAACAAAACAAAACAAAACAGAATAAAGGGTAGCAACAATACAGTATTCCAAGGAAAAAAGGAAGAGAACAACAACAAAAAAAAAACCTAAGAAATTATTGCTTGACAAATTACATACTGACTTCTTGGAAATAGTTGTTCAATTTACAAAGTTAAAACATATAAAGTAGACATTCAAACAGTGAGACTGTTAACAGTTCTGCTCCACGATCTGACAAAAACAGCAATATGGTCATCCATCTTACCCATGCAAATATACATGCAATTATATCAAAGGGTAGAATTAAACACAACAAAACAGAGCAAAGTGGATCACAAGAAAGCAATGTAAGACACAAAAATTTCAAAACTAGACAATTGGAGATATTCACTCTCTATCATATTGACTCTTGTTTTCTTCCAAATAGTTGTCCATATTGTCTCATACAGGGAATTCACATGAAACAACCTAGTATGGAATTGATCTGAGCAGGACGAGGAGGGCATTACAGGTCTTCAAGACCAGACATTAGGGAAGCCAAGAATGGCTGTCATAGTGTCTCTCATTCTCCTCAAAACAGCTGTCCATACCTTAATGTGTGTTGAACTTAAACAAGGCAAAGCAAGCTAAGATCACTTTGA
>PVJX010032529.1:0-20354 GCA_004027295.1 Dolichotis patagonum
GAAACCAAAAAAAAAAAAAAAAAAAAAAGCAAGAGTAGCAATCCTGTTTGCAGACAATGTGATCTTTAAACCAAGAATGATCCAAAGAGATAAAGATCAACACATACTAGTTAGGGGAAAATTTCAAGAGGAAGAGATAACAGTCTTAAATATATATGCACCAAATTCCAGAGCACCCAGCTATACAAAGCAAATATCAGAAATGAAAAATCAAGTAAGCAATAACACAATTATAACACGAGATTTTAACATGCCATTGACACAAAGGGACAGATCAACTAGACAGAAAATCAGAAAAGAAATAACAGAACTGAATCACACCTGTGAACAGATGGCCTTGATAGACATATATAGAGTTTTCCATCCAATAAGATCAGGATATACATTATTCTCAGCAGTAAAAGGGACATTCTCTAAAATATACCACATACTAGCCCACAGAACATATTTAAATAAATGTAAAAGCATTGAAATTATCCCATCAATGTTATCGGATCATAGTGCCATGAAATTAGAAATTAATGATAAAAGCAATTGCAAAAACTTCACAAACACATGGAAACTGAGTAATACCTTCTTGAGCAATCAGTGGGTCACAGAGTAAATTAAAGAAGAAATTAAACAATATCTACAAGCAAATTAAAATACAAACACAACTTATCAAAATTTGTGGGATGCAATGAAAGCAGTCCTCAGAGGAAAATTTGTTGCATTGAGTTCCCACATCAGGAAGACAGAATGAACACAAATAAACAATCTGATGCTACAAATCAAACATCTAGAAAAAGATGAGCAAGCCAAACCAAAAGCCAAAAGAAGGGAGGAATATAAAGATTAGAGCAGAAATTAATGCAATAGAGATTAAGAAAACAGTACAGAGTATCAATGAATCAAAGAGTTGATTCTTTGAAAGAATAAATAAAATTGAAAAGCCCCTGGCCAACCTTATTTTAAAAAGGAAAGAAAAAATTCAAATTCATGCAACAAGGAATGAAAAAGGTGAAATTATGACAGACTCAGTGAAAATACAGAAGATCACCAAATCCTATTTTGAAAACCTCAACTCTCATAGGTTCGATAACACAGAAGAAATGGACAGATTCCTAGATACATATGAACTACCAAAGCTGGATCAGGAAGATGTAAAACTGCTGAATACCCAATTTCTATTAATGAAATTGAAAATGTAATGAAGTCCTTGCCAGCAAAGAAGAGCCCAGGTCCAGATGGATTTACTACAGAATTCTACAAGAAATACAAATAAGACTTAATTCTGATACTCCTCAAACTCTTCAATGAAATTGAAAGGGAATCAATTCTTCCTAAGTCATTCCTGGAAGCAAATATTACTCTAGTACCAAAATCAGAGAAAGACCCAACTAAAAAAGAGAACTATAGACCAATCTCCCTAATGAACATAGATGCAAAAATTCTCAATAAAATATTGGCAAACATGACGCAGCAAATATCAAGAAGGTTATTCACCCGGACCAAGTGGGACTCATCCCAGTAATATAGGGATGGTTCAACATATGTAAATCAATAAATGTAATCCACCATATCAATAGAGCCAAAAGTAAGAACCACATGATCATCTCTATAGATGCAGAAAAGGCTTTTGGTAAGGTCCAACAACACTCATTCATGATAAGAACCTTACAGAGAATTGCAATAGATGGTGTTTACCTCAATATGATAAAGACCATCTATGACAAACCTACAGCCAACATCATATTAAATGGCCAAAACCTGCAAGCCCTTACCTTAAAATCAGGCACAAGACAAGGATGTCTCCTATCACCGCTCCTATTCGACATAGTACTGGAAATACTAGCCAGAGCAATTAGACAAGAGAGGGAAATAAAAGGAGTAAAGATAGGAAAACAGGAAGTTAAATCATCATTATTGGCAGATGACATGATATTTTACATAGAAGACCCCCAAAACTCATTGAAAAACTCCTACATATAATAAATAAATTCAGCAAGGTAGCTGGATACAAAGTCAAATCTCAAAAATCAATAGCATTCCTGTACACTAACAACAAAAATACTGAGAGAGAAATAAGAGAAGCCACACCCTTTACACTAGCATCCAAAAAAATGAAATACATAGGCATTAATCTCATGAAAGAAGTAAAAGAGCTATACAAGGAAAATTATAATACCCTGAAAAAGGAAATCGAAGAAGACCTCAGAAAATGGAAAGACATCCCCTGTTGTCTTTGGATAGGAAGAGCAAACATTGTGAAAATGGCCATTCTCCCAAAATTACTATACAGATTCAATGCAATCCCAATCAAAATACCACTAACAAACCTCATAGATCTAGAGAAATCACTCCTAAAATTCATCTGAAACCAGAATTGCCTAGATAGCAAAGGCAATTCTAAGCAGCAAAGGCAAGGCAGGAGGCAACACAATCCCTGATTTCAAATTTTACTACAAAGCTACTGTAATAAAATCAACATGGTACTGGAATAAAAACAGACCTGAAGATGAATGGAATAGACTGGAAGATACAACCGCAACCACAAACTCACTCAACCACCTTGTCTTTGATAAAGGGGCCAAACATGTTCACTGGAAGAATGACAGTCTCTTTAACAAATGGTGCTGGAAAAATTGACTATCCATATGCAGAAGACTAAAACTAGACCCATGCCTATCACCATGTTCTAAACTAAAATCTAAATGGATCAAAGATCTAAATATTAAAATAGAAACACTAAGTCTGGTGGAAGGCAAAGTTCATGAACAAGAATAAAACCACACAGGTAATACTTCCCAGAATCAATAACTGGGACCATATCTTATTAAAGAGTTTCTGCATGTCAAAAGAGATTTCCAGCAGAGTGAAAAGAAAACCCACAAATTGGGAAAATATCTTGATGGATTTTCCCTCCGACAAAGGACTTCTGTCTAGAACTTATAAAGAATTAAAAAAAAATCAGACCCTCGAAATTCAAAACCCAATCCAAAAATGGGCATCTGAAATGAATACACAGTTCTCAGATGAAAAAATACAAATGGCAAATAAATACATGAAAAAATGTTCATCATCATGAGTCATTAGAGAAATGCTAATTAAAGCCACGCTGAGATTCCATCTCACCCCAGAAAGAATGGCCAGGTTAGAAAAAACTACCAACAACAAGTGTTGGAGATGCTGTGGGGAAAAAGGAACTCTTCTGCACTGTTGGGGGAGTGTAGACTGGTGCAACCACTGTGGAGGTCAGTCTGGAGATTCCTCAAAAAAGCCAGGTTTGGAAGTCCCATTTGATCCAGCTATTCCACTTCTAGGCATATTCCCAGAAGAACTGAAAACATCATACCACAGTGATATATGTGCACCCATGTTTATAGCAGCACAATTTGTGATAGCCAGATCTTGGAAACAACCTAAGTGCCCATCAACTGAGGAATGAATAAAAAAGTTCTGGGTTTTTTTATACAATGGAGTACTACTCAGCTATAAAGAATGATCACATTGAAATATTTATAAATAAATGGACACAACTTGAGACCACACTCATAAGTGAAATATATCAAACTCACATGTGTAAATACCATATAGTATCCCTAGTATGAGAGTCAGTAAGAGTATATATAAGTTTATGGTCTTAATTATGATTTCTCATTTCATTGCTTTGAAGCCTTTCAATGTTTTCATTCATCAGCTGGAATGGTTTTATTGTTTTGTGTTTGACTTTATTATGTGTGATGGTATGAAAAGCTGTTTTGAAGTATACAAAACATTATGGCAGCCATTGCTGATTTAATATCATCTTCCTTAGAAGTCCTACCATGTTTCTACTCTGCTATTCTATCATGTTGTGTCTTATTGGGATTTTAATATATGTGATAGTATAAAAAAATCTTTTTTTTGAAAATGAGATGTGATAGTAGCCATTGGTCATAGTTATTCGGTTCAGAATGTCCTGTAATTCTTTCATTCTCTTGAATGCTTTTATACTATTATGTTATATTTGATTTTATTGTATTTGAAACTATGCTCAACTATAGCAGAGAAAGAGATATTTTGATAGCTACTGTTAATGTCTGGTTGTCTTACTGTAAAGTTTTGCATTGCTTATGTTGTTCTGTTCTGATTTGCTTTGTTCTGCCTTCTTTTGTTTTATTCTTTTTAAAATAAAATTAAAAATATATATATATTCATTTTTATTTTCAGACAGTATCTCATTAATTTTCTGAGTTCCCTAGGGTGGGCTTGAACTTTTGATTCTCCTGTCTTAACTTCCCAGAATACAGAGGGATAATATTCATGTTCCATCATAACCAGGTTGGAGAAGAATTCCATTAATACCTGCTGTCACTGAATCCTGTGAATTATGACTTCTTCCTGTAAAATGAAAATGATGATATCTATCAATCATGGGAAAGTTCCCAATTTTCTGAATGGTGTTACAACACATGGCAAAAAGAAAGAGCAAGAGACAAAATGGCAATGTATTGGGATCTTAGATGATCAGTTGATCCTGGAGAAGAAGAGGCAGTCAGAACCTAAGCATTTATTGTTTGAGTAAGTGGTAAGGTGATTACCTGAGGACTCAGAGGCTGGCAGTAGTGTTATGCTAATGAGAGTCTTTATGTTGATGAGGATAGTGAGAGAGATGGCAGGTTATCTGGGAGTTTCTGTGTTCCAGTCTGGCTCAAAGGGGAGGACAAGGACAGCCTCCAACATCCTCTAGACTCAATGTATAGTCTGTCCTCCCCTCCAAATTTCCTCCTTTTTGTTTCTGTAAGTATAACAGTTGCACTATTGTGATTTAAGGTAGGACAGTTGTAGGAATTATGTTTGATGTCCTCTGTGACAGACTAAGAACACAAATAAAGGATAGTAGCATGTTAATATATTCTGTTCAGTGTAGAATACATGGTGGGCCTGGTCATAGCAGTTTTCATTGTGGGTTTAGAGATTTCATCTCTATGACTGTGTTCTGGGATGGCACCCAAGAGGTTGTTTTATGACCTGTTAAGATAGAAGAATATCCCTGCTCCTATGTTATTAACTGTATTGGGCCAATTCATTTTCTCTTTGGCCATCTTTTTATAAGATTTGCATTCTAGGAGTGCTTGTCAATTTGTCCTCGTGAATAATTAAGCTCTGACAGACTATGATTAATTATTGCAAGCAGGATTTAAAATTTTTGTTGTTTGTTTTTGTAAATACTGCAAAGTCTATTTTTTTCTGGGTAACTATATTTCTCCTTTTTCTTTTTGTGAACATGTTTTTAAAGAAGGGTGAGTATGTGGGTATATATTTGCTTGTTTTTTTGTTTGTTTTTGAAGCCTGTTTTTTAGTGAATGTGGCTTTGACTATAATTGTTTTATGTGTTGGAGTGTCAGCCATGTTTAACTGCCTGTAATATTTATAACTAACTTAGCTGCCGATGTTTTTTCTCTGAAGAGCTATTCCTAACTACAGTTAGGGGAGAATGGGCTTAGATTCCATCTTAACTACTTGAGTTGAAAAGAGTTGATGATTTAATGAGAGACAACAGTTAGGAGCCTTTGCCAAAGATGGTTTTCAGATAGTTGTCATACTGTATTTTAGCAGATATGAATGTTTACAGATTTTATTGTAATTTATTTTTAATAACCCATATCAGTGGTCAATTGCTAGCATAGGTGGAAACTGCCAGAGGTTTAGAGGTTGGATCCCTTTCCTATATTTAGTTTTTAATGATCATATTGTTTTATGTACATTTTAGTTATAATTTTCTGGTGGATATTCAAGACAAAGTTAAATTGAGACATGTAGTAATTAAAATTGGCCACTTGCTACCTGTCTAGGTCAGTTAAGTCCCCTGAGAATTTGTCATGGAGCCATGTACATAGCCTCTCAGTTCTTGTGTCAGTGTCAGTGCTTAGGGTGAGTTGCATCTTTTGCTTCACCAATTTCTTGCTATGAAAGTGTAGGAGAATTTTCCCTTTAGTATTGCTCCTTTGGCACACTATTCACTGTGTTCCCATCCTGTAGGACCCAGAAATCCCCTTGGTTAGGAGGGTGTGTGCCTCATCAGAGTTGTAGAATGTCATAGAAAACTTCTCTCATGTCCATTCTTCCTTGCTTTTGGAGTACTGGGGCCACATATTTGCTGTTCTCTTAGCTCACTAACCATTGTAGTCTTTTTTTTTTCAAATCTCAGTTGTGCAACCCCTAGAAAAGATCAGTGACATTAGTATTGTAGTGGGAGCAGTGAGCATATTATAATTTTATCTAGGTATCATTTTGAAATAAAAAGTACAACCAGGAGGCTTTTATTTCTTACCAACAATCATCCTAGTTGAATTCCAGTAGAGTGATAAAACAACAGTTTTAATTTATAAAGAACTCTTGATATCACTATGTTACCATGACCACCAGGGTGACATTATTTTTGTAATTCACTTAAATCTCCATTTGGGTTTAAAATGGCCTTTTTTATCAGTCATCTTTATCTATTATATAAGAAGCTATCACCTAATTTATTGTCTTTTAATGCATTGTCATTGAAGAAAGTTGTGACATTGCCTTGACTGTTTAATTCTTAAGCCTCTGTAAGTGCACTGACACATGTATAACAAAATGTCAGAGAAGCTTTTTCTAAAACAAAATTTTTTGACAGGTGATCTCATATTGGTTTGACATATACCACTTGTTACAAGTAGCTGGAGAACAAGAACCAGGCAGATATCTGAATCAAAGTGAAAAAGTTTAAAAACAATCCCAGTTTTACATTTTAGAAGACCTGTACATCTGGAGATCATGAATGCATTTGATAAACAGTGAGGTTAGCAAAGATGAATTGTCAGAACCATATGAAAATTGAGTTTTTGAGATTAGCTTTGTACCAATACTATCTTTTGGTGGGAACACTATTGTTTTATTTATAGAAAATTCAACCTTTTAATGATGACCACTGTAAACATAATAATGTTTATTGAAGTATCTTCCATAATACTGTGGGAACCACTGTGTCCCTTAATGGACAAAACCTGAAATAAGATATTTTAAAGCATTTGCTCTTTATTTATCATGGTGAGTGCTGTCCAACAGCTCCCCCATAAAACAGTGTCTCTATTTAACTATCTTAACAATTTTTTGATGATGTATGAGAATAGGATCATAACAATTATGAAATTATTTTGACCAGTGAAAAATTTGAGTCATTGTACACAAAAAATGCATTACATTCATAAAATGAATTATCATCTCATTTATAGCATCTGGAAACTTCAAAGCATGTCTTTAATTTTGGTGGGTTTAATTTATAAGCCAATTTAGATTGCAGAAAAATGTTTCAAAAATCGAAAAATGCAAAAAGAAAAAAATGATGAGCTCAAAAAAGGCAGTTATTTACAGTTTAGATGAACAAACAATTGCACTTAAACCAATTTGTTTATAAAATAAGAGTAAACTGAGCTATGGTCAATTATTTTTATTTTAAAGAGAATAAAACAAAAGAGGGCAGAACAAAGCAGATCACAACACAACAACAGAAGCAACACAACACTTTACATTAAGACAACTGGACATTAACAGTAGCTATGAAAATATCTCTCTGCTATAGTTGAGCATAGTTTCAAATACAATAATATCAAACATAACACAATAGTATAAAACCATTCAAAAGAATGAAAGTTTTACAGGGCATTCTGAAATGAATAACAGAGAATGATCAGTGGCTACTATAATATCTCATTTTCAATAAAAAAATTTGTTTATACTAACACATATATTAAAATCCCAATAAGACACAACATGATAGAACCTATGGTAATTGCAGAGTAGAAACATGGTAGGACTTCTAAGGAAGACAATATTAAATCAGCAATGGCTGCCATAATGTTTTGTTGTCTTCAAAACAGCTTTTCATACTATCATACATAATAAAGTCAAACAGAACACAATAAAACCATTCCAGCTGATGAATGAAAACATTGAAAGGCTTCAAAGCAATGAAATGAGAAATCATAATTAAGACCATAAACTTATATATACTCTTACCGACTCTCATACTAGGGAGACTATACAGTATTTACACATGTGAGTTTGGTATATTTCACTTATGAGTGTGGTCTCAAGTTGTGTCCATTTATTTATAAATATCTCAATGTGATCATTCTTTATAGCTGAGTAGTACTCCATTGTATAAAAAAACCCAGAACTTTTTATGCATTCCTCAGTTGATGGGCACTTGGGTTGTTTCCAAGATCTGGCTATTACAAATTGTGCTGCTATAAACATGGGTGCATATATATCACTGTGGTATGATGTTTTCAGATCTTCTGGGAATATGCCTAGAAGTGGAGTAGCTGGGTCAAATGGGACTTCCAATCCCAGCTTTTTAGGAATCTCCAGACTGACCTCCACAGTGGCTGCACCAGTCAGCACTTCCACCAACAGTGCAGAAGTGTTCTTTCTTCCCCACAGCCTCTCCAGCACTTGTTGTTGGTAGGTTTTTGTATCCTGGGCATTCTTTCTGGGGTGAGATGAAATCTCAGTGTGGTTTTAATTTCCATTTCTCTAATGACTAAAGGTGATGAACATTTTCTCATGTATTTATTTGCCATTTGTATTTCTTCATCTGAATACTGTGTATTCATTTCAGATGGCCATTTTCAGATTGGGTCTTTGAATTTTGAGGGTCTGATTTTTTAAAAATTCTTTATAAGTTCTAGACAGAAGTCCTTTGTCTGAGGGACAATCTATCAAGATATTTTCCCAATTTGTGGGTTTTCTTTTCACTCTGCTGGAAATCTCTTTTGACATGCAGAAACTCTTTAATAAGATATGGTCCCAGTTATTGATTCTGGGAAGTATTTCCCGTGAAGTTTGATTCTTGTTCATGAATTCTCTACCTACCCCTATATCTTCGAAGTTTTTACCTACTTTGTCTTCCAACATATTTAGGGTTTCTGTTTTAATATTTAGATCTTTGATCCATTTAGATTTTAGTTTAGTACATGGTGATAGGCATGGGTCTAGTTTTTGTCTTCTGCTTATGGATAGTCAGTTTTTCCAGCACCATTTGTTAAAGAGGCTGTCCTTCTTACAGCGAGCAAGTTTGGCCCCTTTCTCAAAGATAAGGTGGTAGAGTGAGTTTGTGGTTGTGGTTGTATCTTCCAATCTATTCCAATGATCCTCAGGTCTGTTTCTATTCCAGTACCATACTGACTTTATCACTGTAGCTTTGTAGTATAATTTGAAATCAGGGATTGTGATCCCTCCTGCCTTGCCTTTGCGGCTTGGAATTGCCTTTGCTATTTTAGGTCTCTTCTGGTTCCAGATGAATTTTAGGAGTGATTTCTCTAGATCTATGAGGTATGTTAGTGGTATTTTGATTGGGATGGCATTGAATCTGTATAGTAATTTTGGGAGAATGGCCATTTTCACAATGTTTGTTCTTCCTATCCATGAACAGGGGATGTCATTCTGTTTTCTGAGGTCTTCTTCAATTTCCTTTTTCAGGGTATTATAGTTTTCCTTGTATAGCTCTTTTACTTCTTTCATGAGATTAATTCCTTGGTATTTCATTTTTTTGGATGCTAGTGTAAAGGATGTGGCTTCTCTTACTTTTCTCTCAGTATTTTTGTTGTTAATGTATAGAAATGCTATTGATTTTTGAGATTTGACTTTGTATCCAGCTACCTTGTTGAGTTTATTTATTATATGTAGGAGCTTTTCAATCGAGTTTTGGGGGTCTTCTAAGTATCATGTCATCTGCCAATAATGATAATTTAACTTCCTCTTTTCCTATCTTTACTCCTTTTAGTCTCTTGTCTAATTGCTCTGGCTAGTATTTCCAGTACTATGTTGAGTAGGAGTGGTGATAGGAGACATCCTTGTCTTGTGCCTGATTTTAAGGTAAAGGCTTTCAGGTTTTGGCCATTTAATATGATGCTGGTTGTAGATTTGTCATAGATGGCCTTTATCATATTGAGGTAAAGAACATCTATTCCAATTCTCTGTAAGGTTCTTATCATGAATGAGTGTTGTTGGACCTTACCAAAAGCCTTTTCTGCATCTATAGAGATGATCATGTGGTTCTTACGTTTGGCTCTATTGATATGGTGGATTACATTTATTGATTTACATATGTTGAACCATCCCTGGATTCCTGGGATGAATCCCACTTGGTCTTGATGATTTGCTGCATCCTGTTTGCCAATATTTTATTGAGAATTTTTGTATCTATGTTCATTAGGGAGATTGGCCTATAGTTGTTTTTTAGTTGGGTCTTTCTCTGATTTTGGTACTAGAGTAATATTTGCTTCCAGGAATGACTTAGGAAGAATTGGTTCCCTTTCAATTTCATTGATGAGTTTGAGGAGTGTCGGAATTATGTCTTCTTTGTATTTCTTGTAGAATTCTGTAGTGAATCCATCTGGACCTGGACTCTTCTTTGCTGGCAAGGACTTCATTACATTTTCAATTTCATTAATAGAAATTGGGTTATTCAGCAGTTTTACATCTTCCTGATCCAGCTTTGGTAGTTCATATGTATCTAGGAATATCGAACCTATGAGAGTAGAGGTTTTTGAGATAGGTGTTGATGATCTTTTCTATTTCCACCGAGTCTGTAGTAATTTCACCTTTTTCATTCCTTATTGCATGAATGTGAGTTTTTTTCTTTCCTTTTTAAAATAAGGTTGGCCAGGGGCTTATCAATTTTATTTATTCTTTCAAAGAACCAACTCTTTGATTCATTGATCCTTTGTACTGTTTTCTTAGTCTCTATTGCGTTAATTTCTGCTCTGATCTTTATAATTTCCTCCCTCCTTTTGACTTTGGACTTGGCTTGCTCTTCTTTTTCTAGATGCTTGAGTTGTAGCATCAGGTTGTTTATTTGTGTTCATTCTGTCTTCCTGCTGTGGGAGCTCAGTGCAATAAATTTTCCTCTGAGGACTGCTTTCATTGCATCCCACAAATTCCACTAAGTTGTGTTACTATGGTGTATTTTAATTTTATTTTTTAAGTTTTATTTTAAAGAGGGTAAAACTAAAAATAACAAAACAGAACAAATCAGATGAGAAGAAAACAATGTCAGAGACACAGATTTCAAAGCAAGACAACAGGACGCCATCACTGTCTATCATATTGTCTCTTGTTTCCTTCTAAATAGTTTTCCATATCTTCACACACAATGAATTCATACAAAACAAAGTAGTATTAAACTGATCAGAACAGGATGATGAAAGCATTTGAGGCTTTCAATACTGGATAATAGGGAAGTCACCAATGGTTGCTATAATGTCTCTTGTTCTCTTCAGAATGGCTGTCCATATCTTCATGCATGTTGAGATTAAACAATACAAAATAGACTAAAATCACTCTGAACAAAGAATAATAGTATTGATGGATTTCACAACATGATGCTAGAATCAACACTGTGTACCATAGTGACTCTTTTTCTTCAAAATAGCTGTTCATTTCATCAGGCATTATATAATCGGTTCTCGTAAACTATTTAGAAGTTCTATGCATGTGTGAGTCTCTATATGTATACCTATCCTTTCTATATTAGAAGGAAAAAAAGACGAAACAAAGTCCTAGAAAAAGACAAAACAAAAAGAGAAATAAATAACAATAGCAAAGAGTACAAAACACTGACAGTGCAGGCGTTCAAAACAAGGTGGTAGGAGCATAACTAGGGTTGTTATTTTACATAATGATCTTCAAAAGTTCCTCAGATCACAATACAATAATATGCACAATTGTTCCAATCTTATGAATGTTAATTATTTTGTTCCAAGTACTTATAGAATTTGTAGCACAATCATCTTAGTCTAAGTGTGTTTATATAATTTTAGATATTTTTTTCTTTTCCTTTCTTTTTTCTTTTTCCTCATTTTTCCTGAGATATTATTTTTCCCCTTTGAGCAGATTCTTATCCTTTCACTATATTTACTGAGTATTTTGTATCTTATGTACTCTTACCATTTCTTACACTAGTGAGACTATACGGTATTTACACATGTGAGTTTGATTTATTTCACTAATAAGCATGTTCTCAAGTTGCATCCATTTACTTATAAATATCTCAATGTGACCATTCTTTATAGTTGAGTAATACTCCATTGTATAAAAATACCACATCTTTTTTATCCATTCCTCAGTTGATGGGCATTTAGGTTGTTTCCAAGATCTGGCTATTAAAAATTGTGCTGCTATAAATGGTATATGACATATGGGTGCACATATATCACTGTTGTGTGTTTTCAGTTCTTCTGGGAATTTGCCCAGAAGTGGAATAGCTGGATCAAATGGGATTTCAAATCCCAGCTTTTTGAGGAACCTCCAGACTGATCTCCACAGTGGTTTCACCAGTCTTCACTCCCACCAACAGGGTAGAAGAGTTCCTTTTTCTCTGCAGCCACTCCAGCATTTGTTGTTGGTAGTTTTCTTTACCCTGGCAATTCTTTCTGGAGTGAGATGGAATTTTAATTTGCATTTTTATAATGACCAATGATGCTGAATTTTTAAAATGTATTTGTTTGCTATTTGTATTTCTTCATCTGAGAACTGTGTATTCATCTTGGATGCCCATTTTTTGGAATGGGTCTTTGAATTTTGGGGATCTGATTTTTTTAATTCTTTATATGTTCTAGACAGAAGTCCTTTGTCTGAGGGACAGTTCAGTAAGATTTTTTCCCAGTTTGTGGGTTTTCTTTTCACTATGCTGGAGATTTCTTTTGACACGCAAAAACTCTTCAATAGGATGTGATCCCAGTTATTGATTCTGTGAAGTATTTCACATGTGGTTTGATTCTTGTTCATGAATTCTCTACCTACCCCTATGTCTTCAAGATTTTTGCCTGCTTTGACTTCCAATAGATTTAGTGTTTCTTTTTTAATATTTAGACCTTTGATCCACTTAGACTTTAGTTTAGTACATGATGACAGGCATGGGTATAGTTTTAGTTTTCAGCATATGAAGAGCCAATTTTTCCAGCACCATTTATTAAAGAGACTATCTTTCTTCTATTGAATGTTTTTGGCCCCTTTCTCAAAGATAAGATGGCTGAGTGTGTTTGTAGTTGTAGTTGTAGTTGTATCTTCAAATCTATTCCATTGATATTCAGGTCTGTTTTTATTCCAGTACCATGCTGATTTTATTACAGTAGCTTTGCAGTATAATTTCAAGTCAGGGGTTGTGATGCCTCCTATCTTGCCTTTGTTGCTTAGAATTGCCTTTGCTATTCTAGGCCTCTTCTGGTTCCAGATGAATTTTAGGAGTGGTTTCACTATATCTGTGAGGCATACTAGTGGCATTTTGATTGGAATTGCATCAAATCTGCATAACAATTTTGGGGAATGGCCTTTTCACAATGTTTGTTCTTCCTATCCATGAACAAGGGATGTATTTCCATTTTCTGAAATCCTCTTTGATTTCTCTATTCAGAGTATTATAATTTTCACTAAATAGATCTTTTACTTTTTTTGTTAGACTGATTCCTAAGTATTTCATTTTGTTGGATGTTATTGTGAAGGATGTCGATTCTCTGACTTCTCTCTCAGTGATTTTTGTTACTGTATGAGAATACTATTGCTTTTTGAGTGTTGACTTTGTATCCAGCTTCCTTACTGAATGTATTTATTAAACCTAACCTATTTCAATGGAGTTTTAGGTATCTGCTAAGTAGAGTATCATGTCATCTGCAAAAAATGATAATTTAACTTCTTTTCTATCCTTACTCCTTTTATTTCTCTCTGTTGTCAAATTGCTCTGTCTAATTGCTTTGAAGCACTATATTGATTAGGAGTGGTAATAATGGACATTTTTGTCTTGTTCCTGATTTTAGGGTAAATACTTTCAGTTTTTGGCCATTTAATATGATGCTGGCTTTTATCATATTGAGGTAAAGACCATCTATTCCAATTTTCTGTAAGGTTCTTATTATGCATAAGTGTTGAACCTTATCAAAAGCTTTTTCAGCATCTATAGAAATGATCATGTGATTCTTATTTTTGGCTCTATTCATATGGTGGATTACATTTACTGATTTGCATATGTTGAACCATCCCTGCACTCCTGGGATGAATCCCCTTCGTCATGGTGTATAATCTTCTTGATGTATTTTGTTTGCCAATATTTTACTGAGAATTTTTGCATCTATGTACATTACAGAGATTGGACTGAAGTTCACTTTTTTTGGTTCAGTCTTTCTCAGGTTTTTGTATTAGAGTAATATTTGCTTCCAGGAATGAGTTAGGGAGAATTTCTTCCCTTTCAATTTCATTGAAGAGTTTGAGGAATATCAGCATTAAATCTTCTTTGATTTTCTTGTAGAATTCCACAGTGAATCCATCTGGACCTGGTCTTTTCTTTGTTGGTAGGATTTAATTACATTTTCAATTTCATTAATTGAAATTTGGTTATTCAGCAGTTTTACATCTTCTTGATCCAGCTTTGGTAATTCATATGTTTCTACAAATCTGTCCATTTCTTCTGTGTTATCAAGCCTATGAGAGTAGAGGCTTTTGGAATAGGTATTGATGATCTTCTGTATTTCCCCAGGGTCTGTAGTGATTTCACCCTTTTCATGCTTATTTCATGAATTTGAGTTTTTTTCTTTTTTTAAAAATAAAGTTGGCTAGGGGCTTATCAATTTTATTTACTCTTTCAAAGAACCAACTCTTTGATTCATTGATTATTTGTGTTGTTTTCTTAGACTCCATAGGATTGATTTCTGCTCTGGTCTTAATAATTTCTTCCCTTCTTTTGACTTTGGGCTTGACTTGCTCTTCTTTTTCTAGATGTTTGAGGTGCAGCATCAGGTTGTTTATTTGTGTTCATTCTATTTTCCTGATGTGGGAATTCATCACAATAAATTTTCCTCTGAGTACTTCTTTCATTGCATCCCTCAGGTTCCAGTAAAATGTTTTTGTATTTTCATTTGCTTGTAGGTAGTTTAATTTCTTCTTTAATTTCCTCTGTGACCCACTGAGTGCTCAGGAGTGTATTATTCAGTTCCCATGTGTTTGTGGGGTTTTTGCAGTTTCTTTTATCATTAATTTCTAGTTTCATGGTGCTATGATCTGATAACATGCATGGGATAATTTCAGTTCTTTTGTATTTACTTAAGCATGCTCTGTGGGCTAGTATATGGACTATTTTAGAGAACGTTCAATGTGCTGCTGAGAAGAATGTATATTTTGATGTTGTTGGGTGGAACACTCTGCATACATCCTCCAAGTCCAGTTGTTCACAGGTGTGATTTAGTTCTGCTATTTCTTTGCTGATTTTCTGTCTAATTGTTCTGACCCTTTGTGTCAATGGTGTGATGAATTCTCTGTTATAATTGTGTTATTGCTTATTTGAATTTTCACTTCTGTTAATATTTGTTTTGTGTAGCTGGTCGCTACCAAATTTGGTGCACATATATTTAAGATTGTTATCTCTTCCTCTTGAAGTTTTCTCCTAACTAATATGTAGTGAACTTCTTTACCTATTTTAATCATTCTTGGTTTGAAATTCACATTGCCTGCATACTGAATAGCTACTCCTGCTTTTTTTGGGATCCTGTTCTATGGATTATTGTTTTCCATCCTTTTACTTTCAGTCTATGAGTTTCCTTTTGTGTTAGATGGGTTTCTTCTATATAGCATATGGTTGGATGTTGTTTTTTGATCCATTATGCAAGTCTGTTTCTTTTAATTGGTGAATTGAGGCAATTTATATTAATAGTTGTAACTGATATATATTGGTTATTGGTTTATGTTTGACATGTTATCTTTCTGCTTTTGATTCTTTACCTTTCCACTCTGT
Organism: Dolichotis patagonum; assembly: GCA_004027295.1. Classification (NCBI taxonomy): domain Eukaryota; kingdom Metazoa; phylum Chordata; class Mammalia; order Rodentia; family Caviidae; genus Dolichotis; species Dolichotis patagonum. The sequence continues at coordinate 15,779 of PVJX010032529.1, forward strand.
TTAATTGTTTGCCTTGCTTAGTGGTTTTTTTCCTCTGTCTATCTAGAATGTCTTTCAGTATTCTTTGCACAACTGGTTTGATGTTCATGAAGTTATTCAGCTGTTATTTGTCATGGAAGTATCTTATTTCTTCATCCATTTTGAAGGACAGTTTTGCAGGGTACATCTGTCTGGGTTGAAAGTGGTTTTTCTTTAGGATCTGAAATACTTCACTCCATGCTCTTCTTGACTTCATTGTTTGTGTTGAGAAGTCTGCTGTGATTCTGATAGGTTTTCCCTTATAGGTGATCTGTCTCTTCTCTCCAGAAGCTTTTAATATTCTGTTCTTTGGTGGATTTCTGGGATGTTGATTGTTATATGTCTGGGTGTAGTTTTGTTTTGGTTATGGTTATTTGGAGTTCTGTATGCTTTACCAATCTGTATGTCAGTTTCCATTCTCATGTTTGAGAAATTTTCAGCTATTACTTCTGTAAATAGCCTCTTGATATCATTTCTGTTGTCACCTTTTTTTTGTTTATACCTATCAATCTTATGTTGCTTTTATTTGCAACATCTTGTAGCCATTGAATTATTTCCTCATTCCTTGTTATTTTTAAAAGATCTTTCCTTTCCTGTTCACCAGCTGCAATCTTGTCTTTGAGGTCTGAAATTCTATCTTCACTTTCAATGGAATTTTTGATTTCTTGTATATCTTTTTGTGTCTGCTTCATGCATTCTGTTTGTTTCTTATATTGTTTATTCAGAGTTTCTATCTTTTTGCATTGCTCCTCTAATTCTTTGACTATGTCTTCTTTAGATTCAGCATTTCTTTCATTACATTTATCATTTCCTCTTTTACTTGGGAGATTATTTCTGATCTGAGTTCTTTTATAGTTTCTCAGAATTGTTTCTTTACTTCATTTGTTATCATTTCAGGAATTTCAAGTGTATGGCTTACATTTTCTTCTGTGTTCATGTCTCCTAGGCTTGCTTGGGTTGTGCTGGAAGTTTAAGATTGCATTTTGCTCTTTTGTTTTGTCATTTCCCTATATTTCTGGCTTTTGAGCAATGTTCCTAATCTTCCCCTGTGTACTAGGAATCATGTGGCCCACTTTTGGTTCCTGGTGCAGACTGCAAGCAACTGCTAGCCACTTGGAGGTCACTGGCTGTGGTCAAGTTAGGCGTGATGGAACCTCCAGTGCATTCTATGGTGATATGGGAGGCTAGACATTGTCTTACCATCTGGGAGTGACATTTCAAAGCTTCCCTGTGTGCTGGGTTTCAACCCAGGCATGTTTGGCTCCTGGGACTGGATTCAGGCCCCTGCTAGCAGCTTGGAGGTTGCTGAGCATGGCCCAGTTAGGCCTGCATGGAAGTCCTGTGCATCTTCCCATCTCAATTTTAATTTTAATAAATTACTTTTTACAATTTTTAGTTCATAATTGTAAATAGGCTAGTCAGAACATTTTTTGTTTGTTTTTGGTTGTTAGAGTACTTTTTAGGTCAATCAACTTAGTTATCCTACAGCAAGAATTAGAGGGAGTAAAAACATATATATATATATATATATATATATATATATATATATATGTTTTTATTTTTTTAATTTTTAAAAAATTTTTAAAAATAATTTTATTTAAAGAGAAAAAACAAAACAAAACAGAATAAAGGGTAGCAACAATACAGTATTCCAAGGAAAAAAGGAAAAGAACAACAACAAAAATACCTAAAAAATTATAGCTTGACAAATTACATACTGACTTCTTGGAAATAGTTGTTCAATTTACAAAGTTAAAACATGTAAAGTAGACATTCAAACAGTGAGACTGTAAACAATTCTGCTTCACAATCTAACAGCAATATGGTCATCCATCTTACCCATGCAAATATACATGCAATTATATCAAAAGGGTAGAATTAAACACAACAAAACAGAGCAAAGTGGATCACAAGAAAGCAATGTAAGAGACAAAAATTTAAAAACTAGACAATCGGTGATATTCACTCTCTATCATATTGACTCTTGTTTTCTTCCAAATAGTTGCCCATATTGTCATATACAGGGAATTCACATGAAACAACCTAGTATGGAATTGATCTGAGCAGGATGAGGAGGGCATTTCAAGTCTTCAAGACCAGACATTAGGGAAGCCAAGAATGGCTTCCTCAATGGACCCTCAAAACAGCTGTCCATACCTTAATGTGTGTTGAACTTAAACAAGGCAAAGCAAGCTAAGATCACTTTGAACAAAAAGTGATAGTTTTGCTGGACTTCACATCATGACATTATGGAATCAGCACTGGGTATTGTAGTGTCTCTTTTTCTTCAAAGGAGTTGTTCATTTCAACATGTGTTATATAGTTGGTTCTCATAAACTGTTTATAAGCTCTATACATGCATGAGTCTCTACTTGTATATCTATCATTTCTGTATTAGCAGGAAAAACAAAACAAAGTAAGATAAAACAAAACAATTCCTAGAAAAGCATGAGGCAGAAAAGTCACATAAAACCACAATACAAGGTGATCTACAATGGTTACCATGGTGTCTCAGCAGTGTATAATAACATTAATAAAAATGAAGTATTGGAGATATTATAAGACTTCAAAAGCAAGTAATAATCAAACCAGAGTGGGTATCTTAGTGAGTCTTGTCATCTTCAGTGTAGTTGCCTATACACTTAGACTTGATGCTATCAATCATAACAGATTTAAATAAAATCAGTCAATACAAAGTAGCAATCTAACAAACCAGATTCAAATAAAATCAGTCATAATAAGACAGTGTAAGTTATAAAGGGCTTCAGATTAAGTTGACAGGAAAATTAGGGATGATTACCATAATATGGCCTCTTATTTTTGGGATAGCTGACCATGTCCTCAAGTCTAGCGTAACTAGACAAACTGGAATAGCACGTAATCCATCCAAGCAGAGTGGTGAGAATAATGTAAATTTTAAATCTTGTTACCCCATTAACAGTATCCTCTGCCTTCATTTTTTAGACAATTCCTCCCCTTTCACTCCCATGGGGTGCACTGCTTGTTTTGGGTCCCATTGCCTCCCTATATAGAGCATCTCAATGGACCCTATCTCCTGATCTACTCTGCCTGTGTTTCTCTCTGTTAGTATTTCGAGGCCCTCTATACTAGAGATTATAGCCAATCTTCTCTGTCTCATTTCTGCTATTCTATTTTTCTGCCATTGATAGTCTATTTTTCTCTTCCACTCCACTGCCTGCCTCGTTCACTGAGGCCTCTCTGCCACTGTCCCTGAAATGCACATATTCTTGTTCTCTCTCCCTAGAATGCCCTTCAGTATTTTTTGTAGGGTTGGACTGGTGGTCACAAATTCTCTTAGTTCCTCTTTGTCATGGAAGCATCTTGTTTCTCCATTAGTTTCTAGAGAGAGTTTTGCAGGATACATCAATCTGGGCTGAAGATTGTTCTCCTTCAGCGCTTGAATTACTTTATTCCAAGCTCTTCTTGACCTGATGGTCTGTGTTGAGAAGTCTGCCGTGATTTTGATGAGTTTTCCTTTATAGATGATCTGTTTCTTTTCTCTGATGGCTTTTAATATTCTGTTCTTATATTGAATTTCTGGGATCTTGATTATTATGTGTCTGGGTGTAGCTCTGTTTGGGTTGTAGGTGGCTGGAGTTCTGTATGCTTCATACCTCTGCATATCATTTCTTTTTTCTATGCTTGTGAAATTTTCCTTAATAATTGCTGTGAATAGCCTTTGTAATTCCTCTGGTTTGATTCCTGCTTGATTCCCCTTGTTATTTTTAAGAGATCTTCCCTTTCATGACCCCACATTGCAAGCCTGTGTTCAATTTTTGACAGTCTATCTTTGGTTTCTTTCAAGCAGTTTTGCCAGCTTTCTATGGAGTCTTTAGTTTCCTGATAATCTCTTTGAATTTGCTTCATGAATTCTGGTTTTTTTTTGAATTCTTCATTAAATTTTTCTCTCCATTTGTGTTCCTCCATTCTTCTGTCTGTGTCTTCTTGAGAGGTGCCCAGCCCTTCTTTTATTAATCTACCTATCTCTTGTTTAATTTGAATTAGTATTTCAGTTTTGGTCCCACTTAGAAGGTCCTGAAGATATCTCTTTATGTCTGCTAATGCTGTGTTTGATGTTGCATTTTTGCTGCCCTCAATGTCTTTTGTATTTACCTCTCCTGGATCAGTGTTCTCAGGGTTGGAGGCTGGGAGTTGTTTCTTATTTCTCCTTTTTGTCATGTTTTTGGTTCCTTCCATACAAGTGTACAGTGTAATGCCCAGACCGTCTTCTTGTTGGTTAAGGCTCCTCTAGAGGGCACAGGCTAGGAGCTTTAGCCCTCTTCAATAGTTTATCAGAGATTAGAGTTCACCCATGGGCAGTGTGCTCTAGCTCCTCCCTTCTGGGCCAGTCAACCTTTGCTGGCCTTCACTGCATCAGTGTGCACTGATCTCAGGGAAGTAATATTGTAGTGACTCATTTGGTGCCCACCAGGGGTGCGGCCTAGTCCAAGCAGATTCCACCAATCTGCTTGGCGAGGGGAGCAACCAGCTGAAGCCACTTTCTTATGGAGTTAGGGCTGTCCTGCCCAAATCCAAC